>JAHDVE020002005.1:0-46501 GCA_022606495.2 Halesus radiatus | reverse complement strand
GGGACGGTCCAGAACTTGGTGGCCTCCCTGCGAGACTTAAGGACGGAGGGCTACCTCACCAACCCCGCCCTACTAGCCGACGTCACTGCCAAGATGCCCTGCACCCTGAGGATGTCTTGGCTGCTCGAGTTGCGCCAGCTAGGCCAATCCACCCCGGCCACACTATTGCAGCTCTCAATGTTCCTGCGAAGCGTCGCGAAAGTGATCCCGATTAGCGGCATGCTCGACCCGGTTCGACCGAATCGAGGGCGCCGCGACCAAGTGTTAGTGAACGCGGCGGCCGCGCCCCCGACGAGCGCGGCTACGCCCGGACCCAGGAAGCGTGCCGCGACCGACTCTGCCCACCGGTCTTCAGCCGGAAAAAGGGCGACAGTGCGAAGTGACAATTGTGCGCAGTGCAACAAGTTCCACGCCATTCGGGATTGTGCGGTATTCGCCGGGAAATCTGTCGCCCTCCGCTGGGAGACCGTGCGCGCAAGTAACCTGTGCCGAAAGTGCCTCGGTCGACACCACTCGAGGGAGTGTAAAGTGAAAGTGTGGTGCGGGGTGGGGGAGTGCCGGCATCCCCACCATCGGTTGCTCCATGAAGTGCGAAAAACGGAGCCGGTTGTGGGTGAAGTAAACTTATGACGCCGAAATACGGACGATGGCGTACTGCTGAAAATTGTGCCGGTTGTGCTTCGCGGGCCCGCAGGGAGTGAAGTGTCAGTGTTCGCGCTGTTAGATGAGGGCTCTACCGTGACCCTTGTCGACGCCGAGATCGCGATGTTGACCGGTGCAAGCGGTCCGGTCCGTGCCGTACGGCTTCACGGAGCAAAGGGCATGTGCACCTCCGACGCCCGCTCCCGACGCGTGAAGCTGACCATCAGAGGCGCCGGGTTGAACACGACCTTCTCCATCACCGCGAGCACCATAGCCGAGCTGAACCTGCCGGAGCAGCAAGTGCCAGGACGACGCATCACCCCGAAGCTCTTGATCGGGCAGGACAACGCCCACCTGATTGTATCGAGAGAGGTCCGTGAGGACAACACTTCGCGCATAGTGTCGCGGACCGCTTTAGGGTGGATCGCTCACGGGGGAACAAACCCTGGCGCTGACGGCCCAGCCACTACTCTGGCCCTGCAAGCAGAGACCGCCGCGGACGCTCGCTTGAGGGAGTTGGTGAGGACAAACTTCGCCATCGACTCCCTCGGCGTTACATCAGCAGCACGGGTCAATGCTCAAGACGCAAGGGCACTAGCGATGATGGGAGAGACCACCCGCCCCCTCGCTACCGGGAGGTGGGAAACCGGACTCCTGTGGAAAGACCCGACAACGTGCTACCCGACAACCGGCAGTGCGCACTGAAGCGGCTACAATCTCTCGACAAGAAGCTGGCGGCGGACCCCACCCTGGCGGCCGCGTACGCCGACAAGATGTCACAACTTGTCGCCAAAGGCTACGCCAGGAAGCTTTCAACCCACGAGGCATCATTACCTGCCCCGCGAAAGTGGTACCTTCCTCACTTCGCGGTGACAAATCCCAACAAGCCGGGGAAAATCAGAATCGTCTTTGATGCCGCCAGCCGATGCCGAGGGACGTCTCTGAATGACCAGCTGATGACCGGCCCTGACTTGCTGTCCTCACTCCTGGGGAACCTCCTTCGCTTCCGAGAGGGAAATGTGGCCATCGCTGCAGATATACAAGAGATGTTCCTGCGCATCCACATCAGGAGAGAGGACCAACCTTCCCAGCTGTACCTCTGGAGGTCGCCTGGCACACGGGACCCAGAGACGTACCAGTTGACATCTATGATGTTCGGGGCGACATGTTCCCCCAGCAGTGCCCAGTACGTGCGAGACAGAGTGGCCGGGCAATACGAAACCGAGCACCCCGCCGCCGCAGCAGCCGTTCGTTCCAAATTCTATATGGACGACTATTTGGACGCCGTGGATAACGTACACGAGGCTGCCGCACTGGTCCAGAGCGTGAAGGCCCTCCTTGCAAAGGGAGGGTTCAACCTGACCAACTGGGCCTCCAACAGCCCGGCCGCTATAGCACGGATTCTCCCCGGTGAACGAGCAACCGCCGCAGTGCAGATCAACAGCGGAACCACGGGGACGGAGCGCGTACTGGGACTGGTCTGGGACCCGTCGACTGACCGATTTCTTTACACCTTTCTCGACGCGGTCAGCCCCCAAGAAGCCACACGGCCTACGAAGAGGCAGCTCCTATCTATCATCATGAAAATCTTTGACCCGGTGGGTTTCGTCGCCTGCCTCACTATACGGTCGAAGATTTTACTGCAAGCCGTGTGGCGCTCGAGCATCAGCTGGGACGACCCCATCGCCCCTGAGCATGCCGAGCGATGGAGGGACTGGATGAGTCTGCTGAGGGAAAGCAGCGTGTCCATCCCGAGACGGTCACTCCGACACAAGCTGAGCAACGTTACACTGCACCTCTTCAGTGACGCGTCCGAACAAGCCTGCTGCGCCGTCGCCTACTTCGTTGAGGAAGTGCAAGGCGCGCCGCGAGCCACCTTCATCGCAAGCAAGTGCAAGGTGGCGCCACTCAAACCCCTATCACTTCCCCGCCTCGAGCTGCAAGCCGCGCTCATGGCGGCTAGACTGGCCAAGACTATTAAATCTGAAAGTCAGGCACGAATATGCAGAACCGTCTTCTGGACCGACTCGACCACTGTGCTGTGTTGGCTACGCACCGACCCACGGACATATTCCGCCTTTGTGGCGAATCGGTTGGGCGAGATCGACGAACTCACCAACATAGCTGACTGGAGGTGGGTTCCAACCAAACAAAACCCCGCTGACATCGGCACCCGAGACTTGGCACTACCCGACCTGTCCCTGCAAGGAGAATGGTTCTGCGGACCTGCTTTCATCACGAAACCCGACGAGGACTGGCCCGAAGAGCGCGCCCTCACCACGAAGCCCGATGACTCGATCCTGGAGACTAGGCCCCAATATGTCGGCCTCATATCCACGGCCGGGGAGGCCCTGCCCGCTATCGAGAGGTTTTCCTCATGGTACCGCCTCATCCGCGCCACAGCATGGATACTGCGCTTCATAAGGCGTTGCCGGATGGGGTCGGGCCGACCTACCGAAGGCCCGCTACGAGCCGAGGAGCTCAAGGAGGCTGAACGCAGATGGGTGATCAGGTCCCAAGAGAACGCCTTCACCCCTGATCTTCACAACATACAGCACGGCCAGGCGCTGCCCGCCGCTAGCCGCCTAAACAGTCTGACGCCTTTCCTCGGCCCAGACGGAGTCATGCGGATGCGCTCCCGTTTGCAAGCAGTAACCGGAGCCACGAGCGTAGCCAAGACTCCGATCATCCTAGATGGCGATGACCCTTATACTCGGCTGCTGATCCGACACTACCACCAGAAGGCGGACCACCCGAGCACCGAGAAGACCATCGCAGAGGTACGGGGCAGCTTCTTCATACTGCGGCTACGTACCACTAGCAGGAAGATCGCCCACGACTGCCCAACGTGCCGAATGCGGAAGAGCAAGCCCGTCCCACCCATTATGGGAGCGCTCCCAGAAGCTCGCCTGACGCACCATGTCCGCCCGTTCACACACTGCGGACTGGACTACTTCGGCCCTATGGAGGTCACGATTGGCAGACGCCGAGAAAAGCGCTACGGGGCCATATTTACATGCCTCTCCACTCGCGCCATACACCTAGAACTGGCTGCGTCGCTGAGTGCTGACTCGGCCATCATGGCCCTGCAACGGATGGCGGCCCGCCGAGGACAACCAGCAGTGATGTACTCCGACAACGGTACCAACTTTCATGGAGCGAACAATGAAATCCGAGATGCCGTGGAGTCGCTCAGCCAAGACGCAAGGATGCAGGATACCCTAGCCATACAGGGTATCGAGTGGCGCTTTACCCCACCTCTGAGTCCCCATATGGGGGGAGCCTGGGAAAGGCTAGTACGTTCAGTGAAGCGAGCCCTAGGAGCTACACTGAAAGAAAGAGCCCCGAGAGAGGAGACGCTTCTTACGGCGCTTGCAGAAGCCGAGTTCGTGGTCAACAACCGACCCCTGACCCACGTCTCGGTTGATCCGAGATACGAGGAGCCCTTGACCCCCAACCACTTTCTAATGGGGTCAGCGGGAAAACGCCCTCACCTGTCACTATATGACAAAAGGGAGGAGGAGGTATGCCTCCGCCGCCAGTGGCGCATAAGCCAACAGCTGGCAGACATGTTCTGGAGGCGGTGGCTTCGTGAATACCTCCCCACCATGGCCGCCCGGCAGAAATGGCACCACCGGGCCGACCCCATCAAAGAGCACGACTTGGTGGTCATCATGGACCCCGCTCTACCCCGAAACAGCTGGCCACGCGGACGTGTAATCGAAGCTTAGCCCGCCGCTGACGGACAAGTAAGAATTGTCCGCATACAAACAGCCACCGGCATCTACGTGCGCCCAGCGGTCAAAGTCGCGGTCATACTCCCGGCACCGACGCTCGCACCAGCTTCATCACCCGCATCAGCTTCAACACCCGCATCCGCTGCAACACCCGCATCCGCTGCAACACCCGCATCCGCTGCAACACCCGCATCCGCTGCGACACCCGCATCCGCTGCGACACCCGCATCCGCTGCACCACCAGTACCAGCTTTGACGCCCGCACCGACCCACGCCAGCCCAAGGGTGCCGATGAGGACCGCCCTCCGACAGCCCAGAGGGACTGGCCGGCGAGGTCACCGCCGGAGTACACGTCTTCACAGCTAGGCACAGACGTTACTGCACCGAGGGGAGAATATACCAGACGTGACTATCAAAGTTTGTAATACCCTCCATTTGCATAACATCAACCAGTACATAACTCACTAGGTGGTACGACTAGATACGAAATCAACTACTGAGTTCGTGCAGCTTCGAACGAGAGACGACTCGATACGTTTCTCGATCGAGCTGGCATGTAGTACTCTGGTCAGGCTCACACAGACGACCTGACCACAAACGAGAGAGAGAGAGAGGCGACTAGATACGCGTCTCTGTCTTGTTTGTTATGTCTGCACAAATAATTAATTGTGCAACGCCCGACTTTAATTTTAACCTGATAGAAGCGACTAGATACGCATCCCTATCTTGTTATTTTTGCACAAAAAGAGGATTTGTGCAAACGCCCCATTTCAGTACATATTGGCTTTCGACAAGCGTAGTTCCGGGGGTTTTAGAAGAAGTGATGATAAGAGTGCACGTTATCGTTTTCTTTTTCTACGCCACTGAACCTCGTTTTCGTGCCGAGGCGCTACTGGGTGCTAACGGGACATTTCTCCGACCCCCGCCACCTCTACGGTCGCTCCCGGCGACGGTCCCGAAAACAGAGCGGGCTCTCATTGGTCGAGCCCCTCTGATCCACAAAAAAACCTTTCAAAATTATTGTTCTACCAAAATTGTCTGTCTTTGTAAGCGATTCCTGCGGCCGCGGTGACTGATCTAAATAAACGATCTTTTCTGACCTGTTCATTAGCGCCCGCGTAATCGAGTAAACTTACTTATTTTATGTTTGTACAATGCATTTTTTTGTAATCTGACGGCAAAGTATTACCTGTCCTACTTTGACCCCCATGACATACCTTGTAATAATTTTGGTTGCTTTAATAAAAAATAGGTGAAGATTGCAATAGGCTCAATTCAAGCAGAAGGTCGTGATTGACATCCTAATTTTTTGATCAAGTCGATCCAAGATTGACAGAGTCTACGGCAGCTCGCGAAACATTCACGAGTTCAAACTGCCCGATTCGCCGCACGGTATCGCACCGAAGTACTTGAACGACGAGTACATTTCTAAAATTCAGAGTATTCTCACGGATTCAACACGCCTTCTACCTACTTCGCCTGCATCTTCACCCGGCCTGAAAACCAACCGTGACTTTCTCTTCGCCCTCACCACCTCCTTGCAAGAAATCGTTTGCCTTTTTCAAGGCATTTCCCCCCTTCCTTCCTACCCTGCTCTGAAGCGTCGAAGTGGCCAGCCTGATCTTCTTCTTCTAAAACGTGCGCAAGAGTTTACAGATCTTGTCCCGTACATTGGGTATTGTTTAATAATTATTAGACTGAACAGAATACATAGAGGTACTGCAGCATTTATCGCAATGTCCATTATTCATTTTTTTTCGATTTAACATCTTCAAATAACACGTATATCAACAACCTGAAATAAAGTCCAAAATGTTCTCAACCCCACCTGTATACCCTACAAAAGTTCATCTATAAGTGTCCGATGTATATTTAAAAAATACGCTATAAAAATGTAACACTGAGAAGAATCTAGTAAGGAAGTAATAATAATAATTAGATGCAATTTTTTTTATTGTATTATATTAATTACGTGCAATGGGAACTTGTACTCGCTAAGCCACTGTAAGTAGCTTGTCAGCTGGAGTTTAGTTAAACAGGCAGTGAGGCATGGAACTGGCAGAGGAAGGATGAAAGTAGACTGAATGCTGTAGAAATGAGATCTCTGAGACGAATGTGTGATAAAGCCATGTATGATCGTGTGAAATATGTTGAGATTCGTAAAGAATGCAAGGACGATGTAAGCGTAGTGAGCAAATTCAAGAAAGGGACGCTTAGATGTTTTGGGCATGTAGAGCGTATGAACGAAGAGAGGAGTGTAAGGAGAATATATGACGCGAATGAGAATGGAAGAAGAAGCCGGGGACGTCCGAGGAAGACATGCCACGATCAAGTGAATCAAATACTTTAGTCGAGTCATCTCAGAAGTCGGAATAACAGAAGAGAATGTATGAGACGTTGTATGAAAGTAAATGAACTAAGAACTGTATGCCAAGATCGAGTTGTTTGGCGGTCCGGCCTCTCTGCCTACCCCTGCGGGGAAACGGCGTGATGGTTAGTTAGTTAGTTAATATTATATAAA
The DNA here is from genome assembly GCA_022606495.2 of Halesus radiatus. NCBI lineage: Eukaryota > Metazoa > Arthropoda > Insecta > Trichoptera > Limnephilidae > Halesus > Halesus radiatus. The sequence goes on along the minus strand of JAHDVE020002005.1, from coordinate 39,601 downwards.
ACAACAATAAATAACAATCGTCGTACAAATATAGTGCAATAATAGAACAATATAGGTGCATGCCTGTTGTGATCAATGTACACAAGTTGTAATAAATATGAAAACAGCACAACAGTTTTGTTATAGATATACTACACTCCAATTACATAATATCGATTTAAATAATATAATAAAAATATCAGCAAGTATTAAACAAATTGAGAAATAAACACAAATAAAACAGCAGTACAGTTTTGTTACAGTGAGGTATAATAGTAGCACTTAAATAATTTTAAAGATACCCGCAGCTATCAAGGAGGTACAATCAAGAAATTTGTTCAATAGACAACGAAAGAAAGAGCAAAATAGCGTAAATACAGCAGATAACAAGGAGCTATACAATCAAGGAGACCGTCAGTTACCATCAATGCACAAGGTTATTTTCCAAAAGCCAGCACTTTAACATCAGTGAGAATTTCGTCATAGGGCAATTGTTTTTCAATTCGTAATGGTACAATGTATTCAAGTGTTCGTTAACCATATTTATTTTGAAATATTGGCACTATCATTCCTATCTTTACATAATCCACCACTGCCTTATACGAACTGTCAGATATACGATATGTTGCGTAGAATTTAATAGAAGATAATTTGTATAACGCCGTTTTTTTATGAAAAATCACCTTAAGGGCGCTGGCTTTATCTTATTGTGGACATACTAACAAATAGATTTAGAAACATACTTACTTTCAGATTAACACGTTATATTACTAGAAAGTTTTAACTTGAGAAGATACGATTTCGTACGCGCAGGATACAATATTAAAAACACCACATTGCAGTTGTTATTTTATTTCTTATTTAATGTAACATTTTATTATCGGATTAATTGTAAAAGAAAAAAATGTATTAATTTTAAATATTCATAATGTTTTCATTGTTCGATTTTAGGACTGGAGAACAAATTTTATAAAATGACTAAAGTTAAAAAATTCTTCTCGGGTTTAAATTTAATTATCAATAATAATAATAATAATAATAATAATAGATTACTGTATAGCAGCAGATCGACGTATTTGCGCACTATTGTATGAAATAATATATTGTTACATAGTCGTACCTACTTACCCTTATTTCACTAGAGAGTGTTTCACATTCGAACTTTATTTTTCCTTTTCACTCGCAACCCCCTAATCCCAACCCAACACTCTCAACAACTCGCAACTGCCAACTTCTAATCCCCCAACAACTCCCAACTTCCTATTCCTAATTCTCCATTCCCCATGACACTCTCCTTACTACCAAACCATATCAACATCTTAAGAGGTAGGCAGGTAGGTAAATAATAGTTTTTCCAGAACGTAAAAAATGAAGTGAATATTTTATACAACAAAAAATACATTAGCATCATGTGAACCGCATCACTGTTTCACATATTACAAATCTAATAAAAGTTAATTTTCTTTTGTATTTCAAAAACATAATTCAGTATTCCCAGGCATCTCAATTTGAGAACAATTGAGCCATAAAAACTCAATCCCATTTTAATCCTCGGGCCAAACGGCCGTAAAAGTAATTTATGTATGTTCGCTTCATAAAATGATTCTATTAGCCGTCTAGCTTGTCGTAGGAACTAGCCTAACTCGGGCATTTAGTCCACAAAATCAAAATAAAAACAGCCCGCCGCCTCTGGGATACGGTAGACGTTTTAGTTTAGTTTTAACTTGTAACCCTACAATAATGTTATACCGGACCAACCCTGAAATTATTTACAGATTCTCTATTCCCGGGGTTTAAGAAAGGGAAAAACAAATAAGGAAATCATCCCTCAAAAAATAATTATTTAATTACCCTCGTCTTATGGGCTTTCCTATTGCGGACAACGTTGTCACTCCGTGTAAATTTTACAAAACAAAACCTAATTAAAAAAATAAACTTGAACGATAGCGAGATTTCATTTGACCATTCAGCAAAGCGTACTCTCACTTGATGGCTGGTCAAAATTTTATCAAACGCTGACACAGGCCGAGGGTCAGTGGTATTCACGACGTCAGAATTGATAGACTTACCTTAAGTACGATTTTGACAGCTGGAGGCAAAGGTTACGAGACACCCTTTTTTGCCACCAACTTAGTTCGCTGCCGTCCGCGTTTGTGTCGCGTGATTTTGACTGCGGTAAGCAGGTTACAAAACAATTAATAAAAAGGGTAAAATTAAACATTATTTCAAAATATTCGGTTTTGGTAAATAATTTTTACTTAGTTGCCGTTTTACTTAAATTGACTGCATGCCTAACTCGCCCCGTCCCTCTTATTTTGGTTTCTTCCCCTTATGTGTTAGGGCTGTCTATGTATTGCTTTTAAAATATTATTGCTTGTGTAGTGGTGTACTGTATCGTAGGACTACTGCGGGGTAAGAGAGAACTACGATCGGATGTTCGAAACTAGTTTAAACCAGTTTGAACCACTACCGGTGTGCACAAATTCATTCAAACGTGCGCTCTTTAAAACGATTTCCCTGTACCTACCTATCATGCTATAATAACATTTTACAAGGAAATTATAAAGTTTTTGGTTTGCAATGGACCTATTCGTTAATTTTTCTTTGGCCGCCTGTTTTCAAATAACTTATTAAATATAATTAAGTTATTACTAAATTATTTTGACGATTTCAATCGGTACCGAATTTTATAAAATTGGCATTTTCGACAAAATTCTGTAGAAACGTTAAAGAGTTTTGTAATTCAACCTTGGTCCCTGCTTGGCACTTGGCAGCACGAGTGACCAAATGTTTGAATACAAAATATTTGAGTTTCCAAGTCTAGTGCAGCCGAACAAATAAATCAAAACAAATATAATATTTCTAAAAAACGTCGCAGTTGGAGAATTTGGTCAATGTTGATTTATTGGTGATCGTCTGTGTAATTCCGTTGCGGGAATGGTTGCGGGTGCATTTTTTTACTCGTAAGAGTTTTGTAAACACTGTTTGCATTTGGCATACAAAATGTAACGAAACAAGTGTAGATATTTAGGTACTGTCTGGTAAGATCACTATAAATCATATTAGCGTTCCATTTTATAAAGTACTAGCTGATGTGTACCCGGCCTTGCTTGGGATTTGGAATAAAGTTATGAAGTTGGGAATTCTTGCTTGTCATTAGGGTGCCATAATTGATTTTACAGCGAAGGTAACTATCTCCAAATAAAGAAACATTCATTTGAATATTTTATTTCATTCCAAACGTTTATTTTTTCAAAATATATCAAAATCATAAAGTTCTTAAGTAGGTACTCGTGTTTTCCATTTTGAAAATATTCTACCCACTTCTTATTTTGAATATGCAATCTGTGGCTAACCAGAATGTTATATCTATGGGCTAACCTAAATAAAACATGGCGAATTCAATGTTTTTCAAACTAATTTTAAAACGTTATAGCAACAGTTTTACATATTGGATTTCATTCAAACTACTCCCGGCACTAATAAAAACAAACGGTGCCATTTTCCGCGAAACCGGTCCAGTGATTTTCGAGAAGATCGAGGACAAACAAACAAACTTACATTGATTTATATAAATATATATATATAATAATGAAAGCAAAATTTCGACAGGTGAGTTAGTGTAGAGAAAACACAAATTGAAAGGGAAAAATCATCTTGGGATTGGTTGAAGTAACGAATAATGTTTTGGGAAACTCTAAACTATGTAATTTTAGCAGGTGTAATAAATAATTGAAGGTAGGTACAGTTTTGATTTTAATCAACAGAATCGTGTGATTATTGAATATAATAAAGGATTACTTAAAAGCAAAATTACACTGGTCCATTTTTTGTAAAATATCACCTTAACCTTACCTGATTTTTCTTATAATTTTTTTTTTTTAAACTTACTTTTCCTCGGTTATATGAATATATCAAATCTTCATAGCTCTTAATAGACATGACTGCGAATTGAAAATGCAGATTGCAGAGAGCTTAGCGAAAATGACGAAATTCGTCTATTTTCACTCAACGATTGAGTATTTTTGAGGCTTCAGACAATTTTTTTAAAGATTTAATAATATATATATATATATATTTGAATAATGTGTACATGACGGTTTGTTGAAAAATCACTGTGCCAATTAAATATAATTTTACAGGTTTTTTTTATGCAGTGGCGTGCATTGCATGACCAAAGGTAGGCTGTATGAATTGTGCGTTGAATATTTGAAAAAAATTATTAAATGAGCGTACAAGTTCAGTTTCATCAGAAATTCCTTATATAATTTATTTTATGTCATATAACTTTTATTACCTTTTAATTTCTTTTAATGGTACATTTTCTTAGAGTAGGCACAGCTTTTCAGTGTTTTGATAGTTTAATCTGGAGTGCCCTACCAGGTAAGTATGTTTTCTGTATATGTACATAATTAGATAAACCTTAGCAAGTAGTATTTGTACAGCGCCCTTGAGGTGATTTTTCACAAAAACGGCGCTATATAAATCGTCCAAGTATTATTATTATTATTATTATAGCATGCAGTAATATTACCTATTACAAATGAGATAATTAGATAGTTTGTTATTTAGCGAATATGATTCCTGCCGCTAGATGAATATTTTTCAGAGCTGGGAAATTATTTTTTTCTCAATCAATCTAATAAAATTGAAAGTTGAATATTCGCTGGCGAGATTAATTTAGTTCGTTTCAGAAGGGTTGTGGTATGGGGGGGGGGGCTAGAGAGCAGAATGGTCAGTTTATCTAATTTCCTCGCTCTATAATTATTTTCATGATGTCTCATTTTTTACTGTCTGAAGCTAACGGGCGCCAAGGGGCACACAACTTACTTGCCCAGCTCTTCCAGATTGAATCCTTTTCCTTGATTCATTTTAGAATCAATTAGGTGCTTCTGATGTTCCAATGTTAGAGACATTATTGTTTCCTCCTGTAATATAATCGCCTGCAATAATTGCATTAGTGTTTCTTTATACTATTTGTAATTTAGAACAGTCATTCGGAATTAATGTGAATATAAACATTAAAAATCTTAAAATGGGGAATATCAGAGACGTGCAGTCCATAATGGCTGAAAATTTGTGCGTACCCTAGGAAAAACAACGAATCAAGAAGAGAAATTAAACAAAAACAGAAAAATGAAAAAATGCCACAAATTTCTAATAAATATGTAATAACTCGTAAGCTCGTTTATTCAGTATAATATAAAAATATAACACAATTCGTACCCGAACTTGAAAATGTATGCACAGAGCAGAGCAATGCACGCCACTGGGGAATATAATCTTATGTATTCTGATCGGTCAGTGACTGAGTTGGCATCGCTTCTGGGTTTTACCCAGGCGCAGTGAGTTCAATTCCTCGGCTGGATAAGTACTCCATCACGACACAAGCAACAACTTCCGCTTACGTGACGGTAGCAGGAGATTTTCAAATATTGTCTGGTTATTCGTAACCTGGAAATATTTGTTCTCATTCTGATTTTTTTTTAAATTTATACACAAATGTGCATTATGTATATGTGAAAGTGTGGGTTATATTGAATTCTTCGTGTTTTAGTTATGTGTTATTCCCATCAGTGGAGTAAACATTAATAAGTAATATAGGATCAGATTTCAGTAACTAAATAATATATTGTAGAATTTAATTACAATAAGCAGGGAGTATCAATTCGTACCGAAAAGACTTTAACCGGCGATTGCTGAGCATATTTGGAGTAAAAAATGTAGATGTCATTTTGTTACCTTTTCATAATTTTTTAATTAAATATAAAAATATATTTTTCCATCACCCGTCGCCACTGGGTGCAACCTAACACATCACGTGATACGCACTCCCTATCATTCCATCCTTAGAGTAAGTAAGGTTCCAGCAGCACCGTGCAGAAGAGACGCGTATGTGTGATAGAAAAATATATATTTTCGTTTGCAAAATACTTACGCAGTAGGTAGGTACTAAATAATGTACAATTTTCCTGGAAAACAGTTTTCACGTACTATTTTAAAATCCTCATTATCTATGGGAAAATATATCTGGATTGTGTTTTAGAAAGCGGAATACTTTTTTAAGACTTTTCTATTGAAAAAAACGTTGATTATGAAAATACTAACTAAAAGATAAAAAACCACTTTTGGTTAGTTTGAAACAGAAATAATAGTATTTAAGGCTTCCCGCTTTCCCTGACGTTGATTTCCTTAGGGTTTCCAGTTCACCCTTTCCCCAAAAGTATAATTGCTAAGATGTTCCGAACAATTTTTAAACATTAATCGGCATTATCAAGTTTCAATGCACTACGATTAAATGCATTTTACCGTTTGTCACATAAAGATTTTTTTTTTTTTTGAGTAATTCAAACTTATATAATTTCGAACGCACGTAGATACCATTATGTTTGTCTGCAATGAAAATGAGAAGGTGTTTGGTTCATTTCGCAGTAACAACAATATTATTGTGAAATGAAATATATCACGCTGACAAAAAGGTTTTATTATTTTTTTATTCATCATTTTTAAACGACTCCAGTGTCCTACCTGGAAAAACTTGTGGAAGAATAGCTTCACAGAACACAAATTTAGAACAAACAATTAGGAATATTGTGTTTGTTTAACATGGGTTTTATTACGATACCTACGCTGAATGTGTCGCCTGTTTGTATAGCACTGGAGGTAGCCAAAGGATTATTTGTCACACAACAAAAACTCTCGTTTCGGAATAAGATTTTAGCAGTACTCAAAATATTAAAAAAACAAAAAAAATTGCACTTGTAAATCGTGATTTTACTGTCGAAAAACAATGCATAGATGTAACCAAAGTGGCAAAAAACCACATGTGATTAAAATTAACATTAAACTGATGTCGAAAATATTGAGTATAAACAGGGGCTTTTGTGTTTCATTGTGAGAATATTAGAAAAAAGGTTTCTATTAAAGATATTTCCTTTACAACTTCCTTGCTTTCGAAATTTATTAATTGAGCCATTTTAGTTCTCACAACATCTCATCGGCCTTCTACACGACTGGTTTGCCCGACACTAACCAAAGCCAACCCGTCGAAAGGTTTGACCATCCGATCATCTTTTCCTAAAGTCAAGCCGCCAACTTGAGGCGATCCACCGGTTAAAATTTCAACTAAAGCACGCGCTCCTTATGCAGGTGGCGACAAGGTTCAGATTCCCGCTTAACATCGCCGCATGTCCGATTACGCAAAAAAACCATTACCAAAATGCGTGTTTTATTCTATTCTGTAAGTTCAGACATAATTATTAAAATGTTTTACGGTCATATTCTAAAAAGCTTAATTTAAAACAATGCACAATACGACAATATCGGAAAAGGGGTTCGTAACTAGGAGAGTTTGCACTTTAAACATTTTTTTAATGTCTGATACTTAACTTTAACGGCTTAACTAAGCCCTGGTAGTTAAATATGAAAAAAAAAATGTGTAATATGATATGTGCAGGTTTGTCCTTTGAGACTTTTAGTGATACCAAAGTCAATGATAATTGAAAACACTGTAGAATAAAATAATTAAAATAACCGGTTCAATAATTTTATTATTAATGTTTACTTTAACCGTTAATTATTTTCTCGTCCCACAGTTTAAGAAGCAGTAGCGTAGCAGAAGCCGGGAGTCGGGACCTTAGACCACCAGTCCGGCGGTCCTTCCCAGTAAACAGTAAACTAACAATCAGAGGTTCCCAATAACGCCAAAAGCCGATGATTTATGCCAATCATAAAATACCTTTATGTCGGGCAGCAACCATTCACACAGTATATTGTTAAGCTGTCATTTTAGGCCGCAGTTTCCAAATTCGAGATCATTGTTAAACCTGTTAAAAGTTTCGATTAAATAAAAGAGCTTCTCGACATTGTTGTGACAAGATAATAATAAATATGGTATTGCCTGGTTCAAAACTTCAAATTTCAGATAAAAACAAATCATTATAAAAATACTTGGTTGATTTACGCAGTACAATTTTTGTGAAATATTACCTCAGTGGCACTTAACAAAAATAGAAAATCATTAGAAATATTGAAACTGGAAATCCAGATATCCCGACTAAATCCGGATTCAAAAAAAAAGTTTAATGTCTTCAAAAATTTCTAATTTCAATGACCGAAAAAGAACAAAAAAACAGTTTTTTCTGATAATATTAGAACATGTTAAGAGGGTGCCTTTTTTAAATGCCACTTATTAAGAGCACTCTAATTAGGGTGCATTATACTGTTCATATGTATGTAGATTAATATATACATATATCTTTAGTTTCAGACAAAACAATATTTTGTCCCATTCCTTCAATCACGTTCTTTATCTTTCCTATATAAATACGAGTATAAGCTTTTTTTTCGTTCCTCATGTCTTTGGTCGAATTTAAATTCAGAATACCATTGTTATAAAAATAATCTTGTTATAATGTAATTAAAGGATTTTTTTAAAAGCGTCACTTTTTAGGTGTTTTATTAAAATTATGAGTGTTGAATATTTTTCTGGCTATATACTGAGCACTTATTTGTATTAAATCTTGCATCTGTGCATAATGTGAACATTTAGTTATTGGGTTAACGACCTCAGATATTATTACAAATTTAATTATCCATATCTTAAAAATGTCTACATAATATTAAGAATTGTATACCTATTAACCTGTTGGACGTTTTTATTTCATATGTCATTGCTCTGCAAATAAATTAATTTATTATTATTTTTAATTAATTAAAAATAATATATAGTACATTTGCGCACGTTCCAGAGTGGAAGATACTCTCAGTATCGCCCTGGTGAAAGACCACCATTCAGAATTGAAAAGTTGCTTGAAATGGCTTTTAGCCGTGTTTGGTGACCAGATCTGAATAGCCAGGTATTTCCCCACCTTCCTCCTCCCCATCTCCTCCCCCACCCCAATACCTTCAGCCTCACAACATTTCTCAATTGGGGATGCCATAGTCTTACTGGCTCCGGACGGTTGGGAGCAGTTGAGACTCTTGTGCGGTATTCATGTAAAAAAAAAATCTAATAACTCGGATTTCAAATAAAAAAATCAAATTTTTTTCGCACGAATTTTTAATTGCGAAAAAATAGAAAATTTGGATTTTTCGCAATCCGGATAATTCGAATGGCAATCTATCTATCTCAAATTAATATTTTGATACAGGATACGATTAATATTATAATGAATTGATAATAATAACGGTATTTCAATTTATTCCGTAATATTATAGTATTCCACCTCAAGAGGGTCTTAACTTTGTCTCTAAATAATATACATTGACTTGTCACAATACAAATTACTCATGGTGATGTTTACACATATTACATAGTATGGAAGATCTACAGTCCCTCGTATCTAGGATGAACGAGAAGAATGAGCTAATGATGAATGTAAGTAAGTCTAAAGTCATGGTGTTTGAAAGAGAGAGTACTAAAACAGTATGCAATATAGTTGTGAATGATGAGTACTTGGAGCAGGTCGATGAGTTTGTGTATTTGGGAAGTATGTTTACGAGAGATAGAAATACTGATAGGGATATTGAAAGAAGGGTTAATGCAGGAAACTCCATTAACGGAGGACTAAACGCGGTAGGCGCAAACAAAAAGTTGTCCAAAGAAGCGAAGCTAGCAGTCCACAATGGAATGCTGATACCAACCCTGATGTGTGGCAGCGAGGCATGGAACTGGCAGAGGAAGGATGAAAGTAGACTGAATGCTGTAGAAAGGAGATCTCTGAGACGAATGTGCGGTAAAACCATGTATGATCGTGTGAAACATATTGAGATTCGTAAAGAATGCAAGGCTGATGTAAGCGTAGTGAGCAAGATTAAGAAAGGGACGCTTAGATGGTTTGGGCATGTAGAGCGAATGAACGAAGAGGGGAGTGTAAGGAAAATATTCTCGTATGACGCGAATGTGATTGGAAGAAGACGCCGCGGACGTCCGAGGAAGACATGGCACGATCAAGTGAATCAAATACTTGAGTCGGGTCATGTCAGAAGTCGGAATAACAGAAGAGAATGTATGAGACGTTGTATGAAAGTGAATGAAGCAAGAAGTGTATGCCAAGATCGAGTTGTTTGGCGGTCCGTCCTCTCTGCCAATCCCTGCGCGTTAACCTCAATAAGGTTGGCGCAGTAGGCAGTGTTAAAAGTTCAGCATCGGACTCTAAACTCAAGTTACGGTGGGCAGAAAAGGACTTTAGGGATCTCGAAAATAAATGAAAGCGATGTTTCTTAAGAAGAAATATATTTTTGAAACTTGTGGCTTAAAGTAAATGGTACAATACCTCGACTGATTCATCACTACTATGACATGAATATTGCGGGGGTGAAGACAGAAAATTGAGATAATTCTCAGTGCGCGACAATTCACTAGGAATCCTAGAAGCGAATATCAGAACGGCTCCCACCAGCACTGCTGGACTTCCCAATGCAATTCCTTGATAAAATAGCCCTCTCATGGGGTTGTTTGGAGAAGAACATCTACCCACAGCTTCAGTATACTTCAATAAACGATTAATAGCCCCAGCGCGAATCAAATAAAGTACCCACAACATCGAAGAGATCTCAGCTCCCCTGATCTTATCATCAAGCATCCTTCGCTCGAGAAATAAACGGACTTATCTGCCCAAAAGTAATGGCGACAGGCGAATCACTCGACACGTGGCATCATTTTATATATTATATATAATTAACAACATTGTTTACGTGGTAATAAGAGTAGGTATGTAAGTACTAAAAAATATATTTATTTATTTATATAATCCTTTCAGTATTTTTTTAAAATTAATATCTACCTAATTGAGAAATTCTCGTTTTTAGAGAGGGAGTACTATTATGGTTTGTTATCTATTATCCACTATGTTCATCTACCGAAGAAAACAATTATATTATTCTGTATACTCCGGCATCCGCGTACTCTAGTACATTATCCCCACATCTGGTAATACGAGTAATATGATGAAACGCCACCGCTTACAGCGGATTACAAAAACTCTCAAAAAACACCGCCATCTTGACAAGTTCCCCCAGTAGTCAGAAATCATAGACAGCGCTATAACAAATGGCCAACGACAAATATATAACTAAATACCTACCCGCGCGTCAAACTAATAAATAGTCACGTTACAAAATGTGATGTTATCGTGAATACCTTCTAGAATACGTTCCCGAGAGTGAATAATTATCCCATCCCGGGTTTGATCAGTAGAAAGCCACCTTTGGTTCCACAATCGACATTTAAAAACTGATACAGTTATTAAAAAGTTACCTACTTTTGATACACAGCTTAAAAAATACAGCACCGGCTCACTATTTTTACAAATTACAAGAACTTGAAGTTAATATCAAACCTTTTTTCCCTGAAAGAGTAAACTTTTCGGTTTGTTGACTTTGGTAAGCAAAAATGTGAAGAGTTCCGCTTTAATATTTGTCCAAAGTAAACCAACCGAAACATGGCACACAAGTCCAACCCAGTGATGATACCCAGTGGCTACTAGATGCTAGATACCCCCACGGCTACCCGTCTTACCCGAGTCAATATTAGCGGTGGAAAAACAGGCTTTTTCTAGCATTTCGACTGTTTTTACAGCACCCTTACTGAACAATGCTCCAATAAATTCCATACCAAGTATGAAGCAATTTCTTGAGAAAATGTTGTTTGCTTATTCCTTCGCGGAGGTGGTGCTGTGGTACCTAGAAATGTGACCATTCTTGTTTCGTCCTTCAGACTGAATAGTAAATACACGTTGTTATTCTACTCGACTAACTAACCTTTAATAAACACGTCGAGCACATTCAAAAGAAAATTGGAAAGGAGATCTCTTTTTTGGGAAGAATTCGTAATTTTTTTTTTAGAAAACCACAATTACAATTTACAGCTCCATTATTGCTTCACATTTCAACTACTGCACAAAGATACTTTTCTTATGTAACGACAGAGAACTATACAAGTTACTAATTCTCCAAAACACAGCAATGCGAATAATACTGTAGATATTCAAAAGTGTCTTAAATTTTAGAGGAACTAAATTGGCTAATAGTGAAACAGATGCTGACGTTGACATAATATTTTATGACATAGTTTTAATTTGCATATATATGTTATTTTCCAATTATATTAGGTTAGGTTAGTTAGTGTAAAGCGCACTTGCGGTGAACCTTTACAAAACTGCGCTATAGAAATTAACTCTTATTATTATTACATTATTGAACGCAATGATTTTCATACATAAAATAAGAAACAGCTTGTTACCAAAATATTTTTCTAACAATATTATTTCCTAGATGGACATTCACAGACATAATACAAGGACATATATGGAAATCCGACTACCGAAAAAGAACAAAACTAATACGCAAAACAGTTTATTTTACAAAGGGATGAACTGTTATAATGCTCTGCCGGACCCAATCAAAATTACACCAAAGAATAAATTAAAAATAGATTGTAAAAACACATTAAGTTAAGCAAGAAAAAGTCCAATATTATGTATTAGTTTTCAATGGCAAATATTAATGTACAAATAATTAAAATAAAACAAAAACTGGCACGTAAGTAGATATTCAGATTTTTTGTATTTTATTCAATGAAGAATAATGGTGCCCTTTTCCTCAGAAATTTGAATAATATTGTAACAGCACAATGTTCAAAATCAAGAGATAAAGTCACCCGATATAAATACACAGTATTTGCTGAACATAGCTTATCTCTGGTGGCAGCCAAAAGAGGAACCCTACTAACGAACTTTTAATGAAAATTATAGATTTTTTTGTATCCACTACAGTAGGTAGGTAGGTATCCCTGACTGCATTATAGAAATAATATTTCGATGATTTGTACAGCGCCGTTTTGGTGAAAAATCACCTCAAGGGCGCTGTACACACATATATAATATACCAGTGACGTGCACAGAGATTTTAATCGAGGTAGACAATAGAAAAAAAAACAGCGAAATGATTTTTATAAAAAAAAATAAGTTTTCGCAAAGAATAGCAAAGCTGCTGGCTTTAGTCGAAGTTGATTGGGATTACCTAAAACATCAAATATCAAATAACTGCTTCATTTATGCCTATTACAAGGATGTGTAAAATTTTCGTATTGTTTTCCACCGCATAATTGCATGAAAGAAAGCCAACAAATATGATAATTATATCAACAGTAAATTTGTACTAATTAATAGACGTACCAATAGATAGCACTTATTGCTACATTATTTGTGATTTGACATTGACACATTATTCGACATTAACACAAACGAGTCTTCCCTTGGATGCGCATTGCGCAAACTTGTTTTTTTTTATTTATTTAAATATTATTTCTATTTTTTTGTGAGTAAGGTAAGGTAGGCAGTAATTATATACCTATATGGATGCACGCCTCTGTAATACAATATTATATATATGTGTGTGTATATAAAAATAAAAATTAAACTCCAATCCCACTACTAACTATATAGATGATCTGTCATAACAGCATACAACTCAACGGATTCCATCCACCAGCTCATTGGTCAATAACATAAAACTATATGCACAATGTATATATCAATGAGGGTGATGCTACGTAAAAATGTATATAGATTTATATTATGTACAGGAAGATAATATAAAGGACCATACTTACATGGCAGGTCCCTTCAGATGAACACAGTTTGTTAATAATTGTAGATACAGTTTTGCACGCAGAGGACACAATATCGGAAACATTGCGCAATGCATGTTATTTGAGGTGCTATTTATTCAAACAAGTAATTTGTTTTTGGTCGTTTGAAAACGAAATGCTAATTTTATAACGGGCAATACAGTACAGGGATTTGATCAGAATTTATCTTCCAAAATGTGATTCGTATATCGTAAGTATGTCGATCTGTAAAAGGAAGAAATGCAAGACCTTTTCCAAAATTGTGTCCAAACTTTCATCTCTATACTTAAATTTTCCAATAAAACTGTGTTCATCTGAAGCGACCTGCCAGGTAAGTATGTTTTTCCGTATCTGCTTGTACATAATTAGATAAAGAATAGTAAGTAATATTTGTACAGCGCCCTTGAGGTGATTTTTCACAAAAACGGCGCAATACAAATCATCCAATTATTTTTATTATTAAATAAGAGTTCATATTTATTAAAATTATTTGGGACTGAAGAACAGTTTTTTAAAATGATCGACTAAAGCTGAAAAATTCAATTAGGATTTAATAGAAATTTTCAACGATTTTTATTTGCCACTTACAAACATTAAGTTATTTCGAATGTCGCGGACTATGAAAATTTTTAAGTTTTTCTGTAAATTACTTTAGGTAGGTACTAACCGGCTAGCTTCATGTAAATTGGGTGCAACTGTACCATTCATATATAAGACTCTCCGAAGAGATGAGTTTTAGATCATAGGTACACATTAACTGATACAATTTTTCGAGAGTATGAGTTACGAGAGTTACGAGTAGCAAGTAACTTCAAATCATGTAAATAGATATTACAAAGAGGACTTAAAAAAACTTTATTTAGAGATTTTTGTTAGCCTTTTATGGAGAAGAGACAAAGAGGTATAGCTCGGATTCTCCATAAGATCAAATAAACTCAAATTCCATCAGCCCATAAACTAGGGACATTTTTTAAACACATACTTCAAATATTTCAACCTGTCCAATGTCCAAATAAAGCGAAGTTTCTCTCGAACAATGTTGAGCGTGGACATAATTACACTTTGTATACAGTTTAGTAGAAGAGGCGGTGGTATAGGAACAGATGGCGACAGTGCTCTGCGTCGGTTGGGCTGTCTGGGAGAAGAAGCTAGAAGCTAGTACAGAACATGATCCGATGGAACCATAATAAAATAATATAATTAACCGTGGAAACCTCCACTTGGGTGGTCTGTCCTACAGGGCGCTCCGAATTCAATGGCGAGAAACCGATTTATTCATTCTTTTTTGTTTCACTCTATTTCATTTTATTAATACTTAGATTCGATATTCAATATTCTTGAAAGGATTGAAGATTGAATAAATAGCCAGATGATAATAATAATCGGATGATTTGTATAGCGCCGTTTTTTTGTGAAAAATCATCTCAAGGGCGCCCTGATTATTAAACCCTGAAACATTTTTCTGATAACTAACTTAAGTAAGTAACTAAATTAGGACATTTGAGATTGCCAATTATTTTGAGTTTCTAAAAACATCAATCTTGTTTGTATAATTTCTTAGCACCGCCTTTATGACGCTCTCCGATGGGCAATATGGCCTAGCCAGGCCATTTTGATTTTCAAATGTAATTTTGTGTTTTTGTTTTTCCATTGACTTGTCATCAAGCGGTTTACGTTTAGTTGGTAGAATAAAATAAAATTTAGGACAAAAAATTCAAGGACTGTACCACATGGCCTAGACTGGTCACATCGCATTTTATATTTTTATTTGTATGGAATGTACTTTGTCTCGACACAAACGCTTTTTGGGTTCAGACAGCAAATATACTGGTACATACGCAGCTGCTCAGTTTGAATTAGTCATTTGTTGTGTACAGACATAAATATCAAAATTGTGTGTATTTGGAATTTTTTGGTGTTTTCATTGGTTTTGACTTTTTCCGGAATTGCATTAGACGGAGTGGATGTGTTAGACGTCGTAATCGCCTGATATGTGTACAAATTCGCGAACATGAAGCAATAATGACAAAATATTTGGCGGCAGATATTGAGGAAGAGATCCATACGCTAGGGAGGAGAGACAATGATTTTCCCTATGAGGGAGAGGCATATGATATTGAATTTGAATTGGAGATTGAAGAGAATATTGAATTGACTGAAGAGAATATTGATTTACCGGAACCTGAAGCAGTTGTTGAGCCAGCTGTTGAACCAGCGGCTAATGTGCCAGTTTTGGGTGTCGTATTTTGCTTGGTGATTTTAAAAACCATTACGAGCATAAAAAAGCGAATATCTTATAGAATAAAGAGCAGCACGTTCTTACACACTATTTGCATACCTGCTCTTATCTAAAACTAGTTGATTAAGATTAATAAAAGGACGCTTAGATGGTGTGATTGGGCACGTAGAGCGAATGAACGAAGAAAGGAGTATAAGGAGAATATATGACGCAAATGTAAATGGTAGAAGAAGCCAGGAACATCCGAGGAAGACATGGCACGATCAAATTAATCAAATATTTGAGTCGGGCCATGTCAGAAGTCGGAATAACAAAAAATAATGTATGAGACGTTGTATGAATGTGAATGAAGCTGTACGGGACAAACAAATACAAGTTTGTATATAATGAATTTCGGAGGGAACACCAGTACACATCGACATCTTAATCTATCAGCAGGAGTTTTGTAGAGGTGTATATTATAGGTCAATAAAGGCCGAATATCCTTTTCACAAATCTCGTTTATTAAAATAACTTCTCTATTTATTTGATTTTTCCCAATGAAACAATTGACATATGTTCACAGTGATTGACGTCATTGATATTGTTAGAAATACGTCAGTTATGACTTTTTTGGTAATTTAGTTGACGTCACTGGTCCCAGAAATAGTGACTTCTACAACTGCCATTGACGTCATTAAATGCGTCATCTGAATTGCAGAAATACGTCACCTTGATGAGGTGACCCACCTTTTGCATGTGATTACGTAGGTGCATCTCTGCCATTCTTCTAAATACGTATTATGATTTGGGCGTCCGATATAGAAGTGTATGCCAAGATCGAGTTGTTTGGCGGTATGTCCTCGGTGCCTACCCCTCCGGGAAACAGCGTGATGGTTAGTAAGTTAGTTAGTTTGATAAGCCACACCTCGTATATGGCCTGACAAGGCCATGTTGTCCATCCAAAGGGGTAAAGTATGTTGCCCATCGGAGGGTTAATCAAACAAATAATCTTCAGAAATAATTCATCAAAATAAAATACTTCTAAATATATCTTCTATATATAGTCAATCATTGAACATACGAGTATATAACTATTACCTTGACTAAATTGGCTTCCACACAAGCGGGCGGCCCAATTCTAAAAAAGCCATGGCGTCGAAAGGTTCGACCATGCCAAAAAGTTGATAGGTTTGAATTTAGGAAAGGACGACCGGATGGTCGAACTTTTCGATGCTATGGCTTCTTTAGTATTGGGCCGCCCGCTCATAGGGAAGCCGTTTAATAACTGTATACTATTGAATTGTGAACCGATTAAACAATAAATGGAGAAAATGTATGAAGGAATTATTATTTCTTAGTTAATATTTTAAATAAAAGAGAATAATAAAATAATGCATAATACTTACTGCACACCCTGTAGCCATCTTTCTCATTAAACTTAGATAGGACTGAAATCCCGCCAATGCCGATTATAAAAGCTTCGTGGAACGGAAACACTCTGAATAGTTTTATTTATTTAATCATTAAATTTATGTCTAGGAACACAGGGCATTACGCACCAGGGGTAGGACATGATTGTAAGTTTTTCCACAATCCCATTTTACCATAAAATACGAGCCCCTATAACCCAGGGGTAGCCATACTTTTTTTCTAGGAGCCACTAGTTGATAACAAAAATTGTGGCGATCGACTGATATCGCTTGTGAGTATATTAACAATAAAAACCCAAATACAATTCTAATATGTATATGTGTTTTGAAGACAGTTCCTTTATATATATAAAACAAAAACAATGTAAAAAATCATTGCATTAATATAATTATGTATTTCAATATCAAAAATTAGAAGAGAAGGGAACTAACGGATAAGAGATGGAATGTCGAGTAGTTTTGGCTTGTTTGAACAAGAAATAGTTCAAAATATAGGCCCAAAATCGACCATATATAAATACCTTTGCAATCGACCAGGAGCTCGTGATCGAGTCACTGGCCACCATATATATATACCACCCAATCAGGAGCACTCCTACCCCGGTGCGACCAGTACACAGAGGGCCAGGGACACTGAATATTTAGGGCTTGGAACACGTGATCTGAGGATGGAAAGAAGGTTGGAGTTTGATCAGCCAGTAAACAATACAACAACTGGAGGCAATTAGATATTTATGTACGAGTGCCCTACCAGGTAAGTATGTTTTCTGTATATGTACATAATAAGATAAACCCTAGCAAGTAGTATTTGTACAGCGCCCTTGAGGTGATTTTTCACAAAAACGGCGCTATACAAATCATCCAAGTATTATTATTATTAATTTGTCAATTAGGCCTGTCTCAATAAGGTAACTTAAGTCACTTTTTCAGGTTGGGGAAAAAGAAAAGTGGGAAAAGCGTATTCCTAGCTATCCTACGATTTGGGAAAATATGGAAATAATGTTTTGCCTGTATTCTTCATCAAAAGCTGCGCAGTTAGTGTGTTTTGTTGATATGTGTTCAAAGTTGATATGTGAAAGAACACGAAGCTTGATTTTTTTCAAAAACATTGAGAATAGCATAAGAAAGTCTAGATTTGTGTCTAACGTTTGTGTAAGATAAATTACATTCGAGTACGGCAAATTAATATAATGAACCTATTTAAAATTATTTCTCATTGGATAATTTTTGCTCTCTTTGGTGGCAAAATTTGAAAGGAAATTGACACATCGGAGTTAAATTAAACGTATATAACCTTTGGCTCTAACAGTGTTAATTATAAACCATCAGGTAATCAAAACTAAGGAAAACAGCAATTTATACCTGGAGGCTAAGACTGTATATTTTGCGTTAGCTGACGCGAGTTAAATCGGTCATAAAAAACACATATTGACAGTTTGGTAATCCGTATCGCGCTAACAAGCTAAGTTTGCGTTTACGTTAAGATACAAATCCGTAACTCAATCACAAGAGATGACGCTACGTTGGAAAGTGGATGTTGTTCGTAACGTAAAATACTTATTATCACAGACCACCTGAAAGACAATGTGGATATGGAGAGACGAAGAATAGCGATATCTGTTAGAGCAGCTATGCTGTCAAGGGGTTATCATTTTTGCAAAACAAACGTCAAAAGAAGACTGTTCAACGCATTCTGCACATGTCTGTATACGTCGGAACTGTGGGTATATAACACTGTATTCCAATGGCATAAGCTAAAAGTCACTAGAATAATGCATATCGCCAACAATTACGTCTACCGAGATACTGCAGCGCTACGGAAATGTTCCTGGAGGGACGAGAGCACTCTTTCAGGGCACTTCTCCGCAGAGTACGCCCATCCAAGAATACCATCATTACTGCCACGGCTGCCTGGATGGAGTCCCCCCGATGGTCCTATGGAGACGGGAGTACGTCAAATATCCACTAAAATCGTTTTCCATTTTGTATTGATTAATATTTTTTTTATGTAATTTATTTTCTCTTATTTTTCTTTTAATATATTGTTATTTCTTTTTATGTGTTCTTATTGTAACACATGGAACGTATTCCATTGCACTACCCCTGGCATGCCTTCTGGAATAAAGCGTTATTATTATTATTGCCCTATGACCAAAGGTAGGCTGTGTGCAGTTTTTCAAGTTCGGTTATGAATTATGAATTGCACATTGTAATTCTACTATCATAAAAAATGTTAACATCTATTAAAAGCTTCTTACGCTTTTTAAGGTCATTTTATAAATATCAGTCCTAAAAATTGTAAATATTTCAATAAATACCAACTCTTCTTTTGCCACCAATCTTCTAACAAATGTAACATCAATAAAAAGGGAGGATAAAATGGCAACTGTAAAACTATCGTCTCTATACTTAAATTTTCTAATAAAACTGTGTTCATCTGAAGCGACCTGCCAGGTAAGTATGTTTTTCTGTATCTGTTTGTACATAATTAGATAAAGAATAGGAATTAATATTTGTACAGCGCCCTTGAGGTGATTTTTCACAAAACGGCGCTATACAAATCATCCAATTATCATTATTATCTTTCACTGTTTCTGTGGCCAACTGAATATATGAGCGTACGAGTTTCTTACGAAATTCATGGAAAAAATACATTTTTATCTGAAATTCGTATTATTTTTTATTACCTTTAATTGTTTTATGTCTGTTTGTTCTTAGAGTCAACACAGCTTTCTAGCTACTGGTATTCGAGCTAGCTAGCTCTAGGTAAAGTAAATAAGCTGTTGGTTACAGGCATTATTTATTTTAAAAATGATTTCAGGTAGTTTTTGTTCTGGATTCTTGGTCCACTTTAAGGATTCTAGCTTTTGTACATATTTTCAAAGTATTTAACATCCGCGTAGTTAAAAGTTCAATAAAAAAAATATTTAAAAATATACTAAAATTTTAAATATAATAGCTAATGCATTCTACTGGAAACCGGTAAAACCCCTAATTGAAAATTATTATTTCGCGGAACACAAAAAGCTTACACGGATTACCTTCTGTCAAATTTGTTCACATTTGGAATATTGTTGTGAAATATTTCCGTCTTCACGCAATATTAAACTCTACGGGCTGGTGATAGGTGCTACATTAGCATGTGGCCTTTGTAAATGGGTGAAAATTTCGTTCCGTTGAACTACACTTTATACTTTCCAAGAAAAACACGAAGCAAATTAGATTAACGATTTCGTCTACCATAAACTAGGATGACTTATTCTGTACAGCGTACAAAGCCTCCAGGTGTGACATTTATCCCATAGTTACATTAGTTATGGTAGTTATATTCTCACAGAATAACAAATAACAACAGCTGTTGTCAAGTCAACAATGAATACCAAATGGGATAAGCGGTGCCCACCTGCAAACCTGTCACATACTTCACGCCGGAGAATAGATACAGGCGGGATAATCTGAAATGAAATCGAACAGAATCCACGGTCCATTGTGCTCGCCAATTGGCTTACTGCTGCAGCGATGTGCTCAGTGCTGGTAGTGGCGGGACCACCGGGGAAGCGGCGTATTACGTCCGTTTCAATTTTCTGAATCATAACCGCCTTTACGTCCGGGCAGAGTTACAGGTCCGGATTGACCTTTAACGGCCTTCAATACAAGCCATCCAAATTTAGTACGTCTTTAGAGATGGTCTGGTCTTGGATCATGTAGTCCTGGATCGATCGATCATTACCCACTGACGATATAATAGGATCAAAAGGACCCGATCTTTGATCGATCGACGACGTAGACCATAGAAGGCATAGAACATGTGTACCGTGTTGATGTAGGACCAAATACGTATAAAGTTTTTACCGAGCGTAACGGTCTCGTTCTCGCGACAGAGAAATAGAGGAATAACTGGAAAATAAGGGGTTCCATATCGGTCTCCGGAAACTGGAGTCGTAATGTCAGCCTATTTCTGGTATCAACCATCTCTATTTCTTTATTAGGCGAACGATATACGAGACCACCAGTCTATAAAATGTATACATTTATGGTTGCTCTCCACACCCATCACGGGTACTGGACTGAGCTGACAGCTCATCGATCAAATGATCGAATCTATTTTGAAAAGGTAACCCAATCGATTGGTGGTTCGTGATCGAGTCAAAATGATGGGGTCGACCACGAACTACTTGAATGGGTGTCCCTACCGGACGATCTGTCAAATTTGTTTACACATTAGAATACTCTTGTGAAATGTTTTTGTCTTCACCCAATATTAAATTCTAAGCGCTGGTGGTAGATACTATATTAGCCTGTGTCCTTTGTAAATGGGTGAAAAATGCGTTCCATTGAACTGAACTTATTTAAAAATATTACTGTTTTTGTTGAATTTATTGGTATTAATTAAGCGTTTGATCTGAGTAAATATTGTATTGACATAAGTTAATGTGTGCATTCGTCAAAATTAACGTAACTGCTGTTTTAATTTAGTATTTCAAAAAATTTTCTTTTTTTTGGTATTTAAAAATTGGTAAATTCATTATGCACGGGAGAAGCTAACGCAGTTGTCGTTCGGAACGCACTGCGGCACCCGACTGACTCGAGCGTTCATCGAGCCTGGATTGACGTTTTCAGCTAGTAACGTAATTTCTATAAACCGCTTTAAACCTCAAAATATTACTCTTACTGTAAAAAATTAAGACAAGTGGCCATGTTGTTTGTTCTATATGTTTAATTGTTCAATATGAATAAAAGAATTTGGAAAAGAGCGTGAAAACTCTGACATAGCTGAAACAAGTACAATTATTAAATGGTTTTAAATGCAAATAATGCGGAAGTATACAAAATTAACAGTCTTCTGCATCTTACTGTAGGGCATATTAACAAAAATGGCGCTATATAAATCGTCCAAGTATTATTATTATTATTATTATTATTATCTGTTAACTACAGTAGAATTTTGAGGTAAGTCTGTGGCAACAGGTTTGGTCATAAATCCTCAGATGGCGATGATGATTCCCGGAAATATCTATTTAGCCTAATGTAGATGCTTTCAAGGATTATTAGTTTCATCGTTTACTCTGTGCTCAAATGTCTGTGGGCATATGTCCCGGTAAAAAATATTTTTTGTACCAGTCAATAATTGATTTAGCTACTTGCCGAGATATTTTCTTCATTTTTAGCTAGGAAATTATGATTTTTTATGAAACAATGAATACATAATATTTGACACAAAAAGGTCATTGTTATTATTACTGCATTATTAGAGACTCCATAGTTTCAATATGTATGTATATAATATTAATTTTGACGATAGCTACTCAAAATATATAAAAGCTATTTTCGCAAATCAGGGATACTGTTAGAAACAAGTGGATGATTAAAGTTTATTTTTCTGATTATGATTATCTTACTAAAAATGTGTATTATTAATATTGGTTATTTTACAATTTTTAATGTTCCTGGTTCCTAAGAGCTAAATCCGGCCCTGCCTGAGAATACTTCTGAGAATGTGGGTAGGTATTGGGATGCCTGAAGATAGTGAAAATTCATTATTTTATTATTTTTTATAGCGGACTGCAGGATGAGGAAGACTCTGACACAAACTTATTGATCCTTTAACACCGCCTCCATCGCGTATTTTTTTTTTGTATGTATACTGCACAAGAGTCCCAACTACACCCAACCGTCTGGAGCCAGTGAGACTATGGCATTCCCAATTGGGGAATATTGTGAGGCTGAAGGTATTAGGGAGGAGAAGGAGAAGGGGGGAGGAAGGTGGGGGAATACCTGGCTATTCAGATCTGGTCACCAAACACGGCTAAAAGCCATTTCAAACAACGTTTCAATTCTGAATGGTTGTCTTTCACCAGAGCGATACTGAGAGTATCTTCCACTCTGGAACGTGAGCAAATATACTATATATTATTTTTAAATGAATTAATTGTGTAACGACACAAATTAATTAAATAAAATTTACTTGCGCACGCCGGGATTTGAACCAGCGACCTTCGGATTCGTAGTCGAAAGCCTTACCCCTCGACCATGGAAGCCGTCAATTATTACTTTGGCCGTATTACTTTAAGTTGAGTGGTTGCGAGTTTGATTTCCACACAGCTCAAAACTGCGTTCATATTGATTTTCAATTCAAACACAAGTGGGCATTAGACCGCCTGGACTTGGTCTTGGGAAATTAACGTTGACATATACCCGCCAAAAAAGGCGCTAAGACTTACGAAAGAAAAACATTTTTTTTTATTAATTAAATATTTGAAAAGAGCTTCGTATTTAGCTTGAAGATTCTTGCCAAATACTAGATCGAGAACGCACGAAATATTCAGTCGATTTTTTTTTTAAAGGCAGTTTTGTTTAATTTATAAAAAACACAATAACAGAAAGAACATCAAAGGATAGCGAAAAGTGATTGAAAATTATATAGATACAATTTTGAAATATTATAGGAAAATGAGAAATATCACAACATATAAAATGGCGGGAAAATGCTCGGTACTCAATCAAGCTTCTTCATATACCACAGACTACGTCGGCGACCTGCCAGGTAAGTATTTTTTTCTATATCTGTACATAATTAGATAGAAAATATGAAGTGATATTTATACAGGGTGCTTGACGCGATTTTTCACAAAAACGGCGTTATACAAATCAATCAATTATTATTTTTAATCACACCCGCTTTTGAAAAACGCTGGAAAAAACACATACGATAAAACAAACATTTTTCCCAGTTTGAAATATATCGTGGAGAAAATTAATAAGTTTTTATATGTGTATGTAAAAGAAAAATTACGCGTGTATAGTATTAACAGTGGTACAACTTTTTCTGTGAGATGAAGACGTATTTACGACTTGTATTTTGATATTTTTAATAATTAACATTACAGTGAGGGTAGTTTTTTTTTCTACCAGACTTTATTTAAATTGAATAATTGTCAAAATGTTTTCCTCTTCTTCCTATCTGAATTCACAATTTTTATCAGTTTTACGATAACTTACCTAAAAACGTATGTATTTAAAAAAAATAACGATGGATACGATAATAAGGTGTAACTACCGTATTCCGGGGCTAACAATATAATTCAAAATTATTTACTTGCAAGTTTCCATGTCAACCTCCCGCCTCCACTCCTGATCATTTTACCATCCCTTATTATTGATTGCAACGTGACTACCTCGAGCCTGTTTTGAACTTAAGGACCGACCACATATTATGTAATATGTAGGTATTCACTATAACTGTGCTCATTTGCGATGTTTGCGTCCAAGTCTTAGTATTTATTTAATTATAATGAAAGTAATTTTAGATCCCAGTGTGGGGATGTCTATTGTAGAGCCTGGAATGTAAACTTTATGTGGTACTCATATTTTTTATAGAACATAGACCATTTACTAAGCGATGAAGCTCGGCGATACCAAGTAAGTCATTATGGTAACATTACCTTTTATTTTATAAAAATAGCCATAATATAAAGGTTTTATCTATGAAGGATGTCATATTTGTAAAAAGTTGATATTTCTTCAAAAACATATTAAATTTGTATTTATAAAATTCTAATAGATACAAGTTATTGAAAAACAAATTACATAATGATAAATTATAGTGAAGCTTTTCAACCCTTCCAAGCATTCAATTACATCCCCAAGAGCTCTGAACTATATCTTTATAAATAATAATAATAATAAATAATAATCGGATGATTTTTATAGCGCCGCTTTTGTGAGAAATCACCTCAGGGACGCTGTACAAATATTACTTCCTATTCTTATATTATTCTTATATTACGTCTATTCTACGAATTTTTATTTTTTTATTTTTTCTCTTTTTGGACAGGCTATCATTACACATTATTTATAGACCATATAAAGAGATGAAGTTAAATTATCAAAACTAAATTTAATGTTAAATTGAAAAAAAAGAAGCTAACTGTATTTATTCCTTCGAACTATTAAAAAGGACGTTGGTTCTCATTATTGTTATTTTTTTCTTTTCTATTATTTTCACTGGTTTTCTCCCTTAGATCCCAAAGCTAGTTTCGTAGTTTGATTCTTTATATCTACGGTGTAAAAAAATACTTACGAAAGCATCAACCATTTCATACCTGATCAATTTGGATTCCGAAATATTTTTTTCAACATTTGACTTAACTCTTTTTACAAAATTAGCGTCTACTGCGCTACAAAAAACTATTCATAGTTCAATTTGATATTCCTGCGTATCACGATAAATACATGTCTACAATAATATTAATAATAAAAACATTTATTAGTCAATAAGTTATTTTGCATATTAATATGTTATATAATATTATTTGATTAGCAACACGGAGTCCGGAGTGCAGCTGGTTTTCAGCCTATGGAAATTAGATTAAGTTAATGTTACAATCTTAGATAAAATCTCCACACTTAAATAAAATAAAATATGATATTCAAATTATTTAAATCAATATTTAATTAAACAACACAACCCTCGCATAATAATACCGAAATAATGACTGGAAATGATGGATTTTAATAGCAAACATCGTCACGCTATAACATTATAATAATAGTAAAATAAAAGTTAGTAAATCTTGGGACAGGAGCGCTGGAGCGTTGGGAGGGGGAGGGGGAGGGTGAAACATGGCGCGGCGTAGGCATTATTAGTGCTAATGACGGCGATGGAGCAAGAATACTTATTGCTGATTGTCCGTAATGGTTCTGCATTTAAAATGCAAGGCGCGCATGCACTATATTGCATAATAATAAACTTTGTCACAGGGCCGAATCTACCAAAAGTGCACGCGTGGCGCCAAATCGCAAAAGGTGCTGACCGATTACTTATTTTTTTTGTTGAAAGATGAGAAGGGAGAGTTTCTTTACCATTTTTCATCATTAACTCAAAACCCAGAAATTTCGAGTTATTTCCCTATTGAACTAAGGTATCGATATGACGCTAGAGCTTTTAAATTGTATACTTACATATATGTATTTAAAGATATCTTGGTAAATTACAGTTAGCGAATGTTTAAACTTGAAGCGTTTGGGCTATATTCTTCATTTTTACGTGTTTTCTTATATTTCGTGAATCTAATGCCGAAAATGTTCTCCTACTGAAATTTAAAAATGACCAAATATTGACCATATAATTCTAATAAAACCAGTTACGGCCGGTTGTTTCGTAGAAATTCAAATGTAACAAAGACTCGCCAATCATGGTGATTTTTCATAAATTGGATTGTTTGATCCGAGTTCAAGTGAAAAATTTGACAGGATGATTTAATTACATTTTAATAAGTAAGATGAATTTGAAGAATTCTTCAAGTTCTGTGAAATAACTGGCTCTTAGAAAAACTATCCGTTGATTGGAAATCCGACGGTACAAAGGCGTTTTAACCGTTACCACTCCTTTGTCGGGTGCCAGCCGACATCACTATTTGTACGCTACAACTCAGTTGTCGGCTGACGGCCGACTGGATAAGACGTGCGCGCCCGATGTATTTTCGCGCCCAAAACTTGACACGTGACGTTGTTTCTTATGATTATTCGATAAAAAACATTTAAACTCACGTTTTATTAAGATTTTGACTGTTTTCCGTTTTTGTTTTACTATAAAATAACCTTTTTGTAACTGCCTATCAATAAATTAATATTTTGACATTATTAAAATGAGAGTTGATTGACAACAAATATTAAGCAATAATAGAGTGGTAAGGGTTAAAAAAAACAATTATTTTTTTTGAATTTTACATGACTTATGAAAAACTTTTTTAAATAGCTTATCAACATTTAGGTCATGATGTGTTAGTTTTGCATCAAAGATCTATAGTGATTCTGGCTATTATTTCAAACGCCTCCTTGGGCAAATGGTAAAATTGCATCGCCTGACCTGATCCGGCCCTGACTGTTGTACAAGTTTCAGTTCTCCAGCTACTGCTATGTCTCCCCTGCGGCCGAACAGATTTTCTTTGAGTGCCGGCAATGAAAACACAATCCGGTACTCATCGTTAGCGAAACATTGTGACTACACATTGCAAGGGATACCTTGTAGAGTTGGCATGAACAGTTGTAGTATCCTGTAGCCACAGCTAGATGATTGTGCTTATTTTTAGGTACAGATAAGATGTTCTCAATACAATTCAACGGTGACTGGCGACTTGAATTGGTTTAATGTCAGAAAATGGAAATGGTGATTAGTTGCGTTCAGCGATCGAAATTAAATAAAATAAGATGCACGCTCCAGCAAGATCTTTGAATATTCGTAGTTGTAATAAAAAACACATTAGTTTAGCGCAATTATTTTGTGTGATGTTTTATAACCATTTTTAAGCATGCTTCACTCTAATAGCCAGTGGCGGCTCGTGACTTTTGAGTGAGCTAGAGTGCTGAGATTGAAAAATACGACGACGTTATTGATGTTGTTGAAGCCGAAAATATTTTTTATTTTTTTGCAAAATTTCAATTTTGAAAATTTTTTTAAAAATTATTTTCGGCTTAAACAGCATCGATAACGTCGTATTTTTCAATCTCAGCACTCTATCTCACTCAAAAGTCACTAGCCGCCACTGCTAACAGCCTAATCTATAAATACTATACTGTACTCGTATGTGGTTATCGAGCAAATCATTTCTGTATCGGACGTTGTCGCCTCTCCCAGAATGTTTAGACGCGGCCATTTTTGTCATCACATTTGTTAAATGTAGTTTGTTGTTATTGTTGTAATTTGTAAGGGAGTCGGATCGTTAATAAATATTGTTATTGTTAATTTAAAAAAAAGATAAATAAATATACATAAATATATAATAAATAAATATAAATATACGTCCAGATTCCGAGAAACACTGTTTAAAACATATTAAAACGTCAAAGCAAACTATGCATATAAAAATAATTGATCATGCAATAATGTAAACAAAATGATAAAAGATAAACAAAATAAAAAGGCAACATGATGAGAGGGAAATTAAAATTTAAAAAATTAAGATAAATAACTCCAAGGTCTATAACACACCGCAAGTATAGGAAGTTCGGAAATTAGTAACCATGTGATTTAATCTTTTCTGGTATGCATTTGGTAAAATAACCTGAGGATAAATGGAAAATGTCAGCGTCTAAAAACATGCTAATGGAGCTCTTATTTCTATAAAAATGTAGCAACGGGAAAAATCAAAGGATCTCTATTTCACATGTTCTCGGTGAGGCATTAAAATTAAAAGGAATATTGCAACTTGCATAATCAGCAACAGTTTACATAACTGAGAATATACCAAATATTTGACCGGTCGGTGGTGAGTTCGATTCCTCGGCTGGCTAAGTCCTCCATCACTAAACAAGCAACATCTTCCGCTTACTGTAATGGCAGTAGGAGATTTTCAAATATTGTCAGATTATTCGTAACTTGGCTTGTCTTTCTTAAAAAAAAAATAAAAAATGTGGATTAACATTTTAAGAGTAATAGAGCCGCAAATACCCGACTAGTTTAACGAGTTTTTGAAGAATAAACTTTATTGCGTTATTTGATAAATTGTATTATTATTTTTATTTGAAATAAGACATAAAACGAAGCAGCAATCATATGAGTTATAAATCAAACTCATTATGGAACTGTTAATTATCGGTACATAGTATTTGGTTTTTAAAGCAAATATGTTTAGGAAAATAAAATTAACAAAGGTACAGGCTCGAAATATACAGAAACACTTTTAAAAAGTACGCTAAAATACAGAACAATGTTTTACAAGAGATAAAAAAAATATACATTTGTATTATACTTTATCAGAATCTACGTTTAGCGATTTAAAGTATTATTAACGGTCAGCACCCAAAAATACGCGTTTTGCAGGTTGCTAACTCGGGAAATACTACGAATGATTTAAGTGATAATTCTATGCAGTTAATTAGTAAAATGTATAAAGGTTCCAAAAGACAATAATCCTCAAACTGTAATCATTTAAATTTCATACGAAATACGTACTGGAATTTTAGGTAACAAGTTCAAATTTGATTTCGCTGGTTTTCAAACTGCACTTATTTTCAGACGTTTTGGGACGTATTTCACGGAATTTAATCATTACATTTTTAGGGTTTTTTATTTTTTGAAACTTTATATATTTTCCTAACTACCTGAATAGAATTTACAGATAAATTATTTATAGTATTGCTTCAGTTAGCAACCTACAGAGTGACGTTTAGGTACATTTTTGAGTGCTGGCCCTTACATATGTATATTTTTTTTTTGCTTTGAACACAATGTAGAATTTTCTCCCTATGTGCCCGACCTTAACACAGTACACATATCTTAAATAAGTGAAAACTTTATTAAACTTGATTTTTACTGCAGTAAGCAAATTATAAAACATTTATAAAAAGGGTCAAACTAAATACTCTTACAAAATATTATATTTTTTAAACAAGCCGAACCTTTTTACATAAATGCTGTTTTATTTATATTGGCGACATGCCTAGCTCGCCCCTGCCCCTCTTATTTCGATCTCTTCCCTTCGCGTTTTAGGGTGTCTCTATGTATTATTTGCTCTGTGTAGGGCAGGGTGTTTTATCATATAACCGTTTAGCCACATCTCCGTAACTTATCTTATTTCTAGTTCCATAATTTTGAACTGCTTGAAAAGGTAAATTGTGATGAAAATAAAAGGTTGAATATAAAATTTAGGATCGAGCAACATGGTCTAAGTTGAGAGGTTGCGGGTTTGATTCCTAATTTGGTTTTAAAACGTTACAGCTATCGTAAGAACTTGATTTTATCATATTTTCTTGTATTTTATACACTGTTTCAAAATGTACTTATTGTACCAAAAAAATTCAATAAAAATAATATATATTTATATTAAATATACTTTGTCGGATATACTATTCATATAAAATTTGAAGTCCATTTCATTATCACAAACACGAATTAAAGATACCAAGTCACAACAATCAACCCAATTAATTTGTTTAATTTTATTATATCGATAATTTGATTAATTTGCACCATGCGGTGATTTCCTGCAAATGGCTGTAAAAATGATTAAAATGTTATTTACGTTTCGTTGGTGTTTCCTGGAATCACCTATTATTCCTAAACAATGTACTAATCATTATTTACTACATATTATTAAAAAAAATCCATACTATTTAAACATCGGGATCTCCCCAGCAGTCCGTAGTGTATTGAGTATATTGTACGGTGGTCAAATTCACTGCACAGTGTAGTAGAGTACAGTGCTGCCAGCAGCATTGTATCCCCGCTCTAATTGGTTGGCGCCCGCCGGACCACCCAAGTGGATCAGCCTGGGTGGTCCCCCTCCCCACACCTGCCCCCTGTCCCGCTCGTGGCTTGATATATTATGAGAGTACCACTACACGCGTCCCCTCCACCAGCTGCTGAATGTGTACACACACAGGCACGCACACAGAGGCGGGGACCACACAGGGAGACTGCTCCATTTACTGACATTATACCACGTACTGTCACAGGGTCATCACTTCCTCATCGATAATCTTGTTTAATAATAAAAGATACTTGGCTAATTTTCATAACGCGGTTCTTGGGATATGATCATCTTGAAGATGAAAACATATTTTTTTATATATTTACACATCATTCTATATAATAAGTAACTAACTAACCAACTAACCATCACGCCGTTCCTCCGCAGGGGTATGCAAAATAGGAAGGACCGCCAAACAGATCGATCTTGGCATACACTTCATGCTTCATATGCATACAACGTATCGTACATTCTCTCCTGTTATTCCGGCTTCTGACATGACCCGACTCAAGTATTTCATTCACTTGATCGTGCCATATAGTCCTCGAACGTTCCCGGCTACATCTTCCATTCACATTCGCGTTATATATTCTCCTTACACCCCTTTCTTAATTCATTCGCTCTACATACCCAGATCATCTAAGCGTCCCTTTATTAATCTTACTCATTACGCTTACATTAATTAGCCTAGCTTTATTTATTAATCTCAACATTTTTCATATGGCCATGCATGGTTTTAAGCATTCATCATTCACAACCATATTACACACTGTTTTCGTACTCTCTCTTTCAAACACCATGACGTTAGACTTACTGATATTCATCATTAGCTCGTTCTTCATGCATACTTCGTTCATCCTAGATACGAGGGACTGTAAATCTTCCATACTGTTAGCAACCGGCACCGCATCATCAGCATACAACAGGCGACATACTTTCAGATCCGAATATAATAATTGCTTATATTATAAAAATTGTCTGCAAATAAATAGAAATGAATAAATAAATCAATTATTAATCAAGGGTTCCATGGAACGAATGCATCCCCAATAATTAATCTGAGGCGAAAGGAAGTCAGGAATGGATTCAGAAAGAGGAACGTTGGGTAGTTCCTGGTTATTCTGATCTAGTCTAAAACATGGTTAATGCCAAATGAACCACATTTCGCTTCAGAATGGTGGTCTCTCACCAGGGCAATACTGAAAGTATCAACATTTACCTCTTTGAAATCGTCTTGAACGTACCATTGCGAATAAAAACGAGTAAGTTTCAGACAATTGTTAGCAAAACGACAACAAAAATGTTCACAACGTTAAAATCGCGCTGTGAAAATGTAATCATTTGTAGCCATGTACACCTAATTACTCTTTCCATATGTCAGTCTTTATATTTATTCTATGAAGCAAACAGATAACTAAAGCCATTGAAAAGTTACGTAAAATATATTCGTCAGAGGCAATTACTCATATTGTGTCTTGGTAAAATTTAATTACATTGTTCAAACACCTTTATTTCATAACTCATCTTTTCAGATAATTATATCCATAAAAGGAAGAAATGCACACACAAATTGCTTAGCTAATGTA
Organism: Halesus radiatus; assembly: GCA_022606495.2. NCBI lineage: Eukaryota > Metazoa > Arthropoda > Insecta > Trichoptera > Limnephilidae > Halesus > Halesus radiatus. The sequence continues at coordinate 7,502 of JAHDVE020002005.1, read as the reverse complement.
GTCCGCTAGTACTTACCTAAAGCCACTTATAGAATATGTAAATTATTTCACACCCTAGTGCGCAAATGCGTCGAGCTACTGCCATACAAAAAATCAGAAACTTTTCACAGTTAATTTAAAGTAGAATTGTAATTTTATAATAATTCTCCAGTCGTAAAATTAAAAAAAATATATAAATATTAATGTTTCAAATAAATCTAGCAAATACTTTAGTCAGCTATAAAAACCGTATCCTCTCCAAGCTTAAATTTTCTAATAAAACTGTGTTTATCTGAAGTGACCTGCCAGGTAAGTGTATTTTCTGTATCTGTTTGTACATCATTAGGTAGAGAGTAGAGAATATGAAGTAATATTCGTACAGAGCCCTCAAGATGATTTTTCATAATAACGGCGCTGTACAAATTATCCAATTATTCTTACTATATTTATTTAAACTAATTTCGCACTTGCTGTTCATTTATCTCTTATCCTGAGCCCTGACCAAGAAGTATTCTTCCTGTCCGATAATTTATCTAAATAAATAAAAACACCTACATGGAAAGCAAGAGTTGCAATTTTTGTGATGAATTCATCATGTAACACAAAATAGTTTTAAAGATTTTTTAGTACATTCATTTTAAGTCGACTCTCCTGATTTTTTAACCATTCAACCTTAGATTTTGAGAAGTGGGTAGATTTGCTGATATATTTATGTGGGTATAACAATTTTCTCCTTGTGGAAAAATGCACGCATTCCAAATTATAGAATTAAATTCGAGATTTTATAGAGAACAATAAGAAGTCACCTATGATATGCGTTTGAAACTTCTAAGTCCATTTCTGATTAGAAATATGACTGATTACCCTGTATAATTTATGAATCTATTCCTGATTACGATAACTGATTGTGATTACCCTATATAAATGATGTATGTATGTACGTGTAGGTCCTGTTTTCTCTGTGGACAGGGACATGCGGAGATAATGCCATGATTTTATACATGATAGTGACTTGGAAACAATGGAATTGCTTTTTGTTCTTTCTATGGAATGATTAATCTATTACAGCTTATTTTGACTACCATCATGAATTTTATTTACAGATATCTGATTACTTGCTCGTTTTAAAATAATCATATCTTTGAATTTAGTTTTTTTTTTAATTATTTTTGCTGGGTTTTTACAGATGTCACTTACGATCTAATTATAAAAACTCAGTTAATTTACACAAATTACATAAAATTACAAAGGATACACAAAACATAAAATTACAAAAACTCACTCAATGATACATAATGCAATAGCAAAAAAAGACACAAAGAAGACACAAGTGATACATAATTGATAAGCAATAACTCGCTGGATGACCTCAAATAGATTGAAGCTGAATCCGTTAAAGACTGAATTTCTCTGGACCACCACAAGCAGACGGCTGCATAACATTGATATGTCCTCAATAACTATTTCAGTAAGTGACATTACTCCAAAGACATGCATCAAACTACTTGGTGTCAATCTGGACGCTGATTTTTCCGATAAAACTCAAGTGAACAGAACTGAAAGCACAGGGTTCTTTCAATTAAGGCAAATTAAAGCAGTACGGAGGAACCTCCCAACACAGGCGACTAAATTGCTAGTTAATTCGTACATTGTTTCACATCTAGATTGCTGCAACGGAACATATGTAAGCCTCCCCAACTATCAAATTAATAAATTACAATCTGTTTTCAACGTTGCGGCAAGACTTATTACCTGCGTATCTAAATTCTTCCATATTTCAGAGCATCTCAAAAATCTTCACTGGCTCAAATTTCCTGAAAGAATCTAGTTCAAGCTTTGCTGGATGGTATTTAAATCAATTAGCGGGATAGTTCCGGCTTACCTATCGGAACTGTGAATTCCTGAAAATTCCAATTCACGATAGTCAACTCTTAGATCAGCGACGTCATCAGTTATCGGAAGGTTGAAGGAACCAAAGCGCACACCAGATACTATGTTTGGTGAGCATGCTTTCAGCATGTCAGGCTCTAAAGCTTGGAATAAACTACCACACGATTTAAGACTACCGGCGTGCGCAAGTAGATTTTATTTAATTAATTTGTGCTGTTTCACAATTAATTAATATAAAAATAACATATAGTATATTTGCGGACGTTCCAGAGTGGAAGATACTCTCAGTATCGCCCTGGTGAAAGACCACCATTCAGAATTGAAACGTTGCTTGAAATGTCTTTAGCCGTGTTTGGTGACCAGATCGGAATAGCCAGGTATTTCCCCACCTTCCTCTTCCCCTTCTCCTTCCCCTCCCCAATACCTTCAGCCTCACAACATTCCCCAATTGGGGATGCTATAGTCTCACTGGCTCCAGATGGTTGGGAGCAGTTGGGACTCTTGTGCGGTATTAATGTAAAAAAAAAAAAGATTGATTGAAGACTGATGAAAGATTTGTACAGCGATAAATAACCATAAATATTTTAAAATGTTAATAATTATCACCGAAAATTTCTGCTAAGCCTCTAAGAGGATTTAATTTTTTTTTCTCATTTAAAAAAATTCTAAATTTTAGTCCTAAATGCGAAAGAAAACATTAATATTTAAAATAGATATCAACTATTATTTAACCTGCAACCTTCTAATAAATATAATATAAATGACAAATAAGATTTAAATAGTAACTGCAATATCACGCAATATGCAGTGTTTTACACAATGAGACCCTGCAAGTAATACTCGTATTTGTACAGCGACATTGAGGTGATTTTTCATAAAAACGGCGTTATACAAATCATCCAAATATTATTTTTATTACTATATAATTAGCCGAATCAATGTTAAATATTTTTAAGTAATAGCGGGACATTTCTGAAACTGTACAAATCATCGACAAAAATGTCTACATTAGCACACTCTATCTTATTATATAGTCGACACACTTGAGACAGAGGAGTAAAGTAGGCAATATTATTACGGAATGTGCTATTGTGTCTTAAACAATAGGAATTGGGTGCATTTATTTCAATACTGCTAACTCATTATAGTATCGAGATGACAGTGAAGTATTTTGTGTAAACATTAAATCAATCAGTTGCCTTCTAATTTTAAGTGAATTATTGTTTAAGTATTCAAGACGTACGTCGTATGATCTAATATAGTCATGTAAACCATATTTTAATTGCTTTCTAACGAAATCGGTTTCATCGATAATAAATCATTATTTTTTTAAAACTCGTCCAAATTGTAAAGGAGTGGGAGTAAATAAAATCAAATAAACAAGTCGTCACAGTGTGGATTAACCACAGTTTGAAAATGGCCTTAAACGCCGAAACAGCTGTCACAATAATAAAAACTAAAAATACTTGCAGAACTTAATAATAACATTATTAAATTTGTTTTAGATAAAATAAAAAAAAATTTAAATGGAGTTCTACGAATTAAACACAAAAACAATTAATAATGTAAACCATGTTTAAAATATAAATTTTTCGTATTTGCGGTAATGAGGATTCCTAATAGAACTTCCGTATTCCAGTTTACTTCTAATTAAAGCGCAAATGCTAGACCTTTTCCCAGGCAAAACACATTATTCGATATTTCCTACGAAACCTTATATTTCCAAGCAGACTGAAGACTGATGAGATAACACTAAAAAATTGGAAGGTGTTTTGAGAAATTCAGGTAATCGTTTCCTTGCACGTAATTTTTTATTTTTTTATTGATCAATTAAAACGCCTGATGTTCAGTAATGGTTAATTATGATAATTTAAGGTTTGCATATTTTATTAGTTAAAGGTTTTTAATTAGAAGTTATCTTTCTCCAATAAACTTTAGTTTGCTTCAATTAACTAGTAAGTTGCATATTATGAGATTTAGTTGCTATATTTATAATTGTTTTTAAGGTTAGGTGGTTAGTTATATAATATAAGTTTTTAGTAAATGAAACACGTTGTTATAAACCACGAATATATTTTATTTTCACCAACCGGTTTCGCTTAACTCAAGCTTCATTATTATGAATATTTACCCTGATGAAGCTTGAGTTAAGCGAAACCGGTCGGTGAAAATAAAATATATTGGTGGTTTATAACAAGGTGTTTCATTTACTTAATACAATGTCAAACCACAAAGTGATTGATTCTTATGAAAATATTATCTCTTATTAGTTATTTTGTAAAGCGTCTGTTAATAAGTCTGTTATTAGTTATTTTGTAAGGCGTCTGTTATTAGTTATTTTGTAAAGCGTCTGTTATTAGTTATTTTATAAAGCGTCTGTTATTAGTTATTTTGTAAAGCGTCTGTTATTAGTTATTTTGTAAAGCGTCTGTTAATAAGTCTGTTTTTAGTTATTTTGTAAAGCGTCCGTTATTAGTTATTTTGTCAAGCGTCTGTTATTACTTTTTTTTAAAGCGTCCGTTATTAGTTATTTTGTAAAGCGTCTGTTATTAGTTATTTTGTAAAGCGTCCGTTATTAGTTATTTTGTAAAGCGTCTGTTATTAGTTATTTTGTAAAGCGTCTGTTATTACTTATTTTGTAAAGCGTCCGTTATTAGTTATTTTGTAAAGCGTCCGTTATTAGTTATTTTGTCAAGCGTCTGTTATTACTTATTTTGTAAAGCGTCCGTTATTAGTTATTTTGTCAAGCGTCTGTTATTACTTATTTTGTAAAGCGTCCGTTATTAGTTATTTTGTCAAGCGTCTGTTAATAAGTCTGTTATTAGTTATTTTGTAAAGCGTCTGTTAATAAGTCTGTTTTTAGTTATTTTGTAAAGCGTCCGTTATTAGCTATTTTGTCAAGCGTCTGTTATTACTTATTTTGTAAAGCGTCCGTTATTAGTTATTTTGTAAAGCGTCCGTTATTAGTTATTTTGTCAAGCGTCTGTTATTACTTATTTTGTAAAGCGTCCGTTTTTAGTTATTTTGTCAAGCGTCTGTTATTAGTTATTTTGTAAAGCGTCCGTTATTAGTTATTTTGTCAAGCGTCTGTTATTAGTTATTTTGTAAAGCGTCCGTTATTAGTTATTTTGTAAAGCGTCTGTTATTACTTATTTTGTAAAGCGTCCGTTATTAGTTATTTTGTAAAGCGTCTGTTATTAGTTATTTTGTAAAGCGTCTGTTATTAGTTATTTTGTAAAGCGTCCGTTATTAGTTATTTTGTAAAGCGTCCGTTATTAGTTATTTTGTCAAGCGTCTGTTATTACTTATTTTGTAAAGCGTCCGTTATTTGTTATTTTGTAAAGCGTCTGTTATTAGTTATTTTGTAAAGCGTCTGTTATTAGTTATTTTGTAAAGCGTCCGTTATTAGTTATTTTGTAATGCGTCTGTTATTAGTTATTTTCTAAAGCGTCCTTTTCAGATGATATAAACAGAAATCGATCTATACAAATTAGCAACCCATTATACATATTATAATTGAATAATAATGGTTATTACAAAATTTAAAAAACTTTATATTAAAATGGAGATCTACAAATTAAACTTGCACACAGTAAATAAATATTCACGTTTTGGATTATTTCCAATAAAAACTAAACGTTTCTCATGAAATAATTTGCGTAGGCACGTTCTTTAGTAATGGACACCTATCATTATTCAGAATAAAAATGTCACTGAAAACACCACTTTAACATTGTTCAATAGCTTTTACAAGTTCGTCTATAAAATGTAAATAAATAGTTTTACATTTTCGTATGGAGATCTCCTTAGCGTGATGTTTTACGTTTTGGACATAATATTTATTGTATGTAGGTAAAGATTTTAAAGGGTAGGTAAATTAACTAAGAGTTTGTTTCGTTTATTAATAGATGTTATACATTTTAACTTACAACAGCTTTTAATAATTACTTACGACATGTAACTTATTTCTTGAGAAATGACCGCCACAACAAGGGCATGCAACTGTTTGATGGTCGATGAAAATGTAATTTGTAACATTATAATGAATAAATAAATTTAAAAAACAAACCAAACACAAAAAAAAATCTTCACAAAATGCTCATAATTACATGTACTCAGTGGCGGCTCGTGACTTTTGAGTGAGCTAGAGTGCTATGATTGAAAATACGATGTTATTTATGTTGTTGAAGTTGAAAATGGGGCAGTGCCGCACCTACCATCTAAATCTCCATACAAAAAATTGAAATTCTGAAAAAAAAATATTTTCGTCTTCAACAACATCATTAACGGCGTATTTTTCAATCTTAGCACTCTACTAGTTCACTCAAAAGTCTCGAGCCGCCACTGCGTGTACTTAAGGGGGGAAGGGACGTCGGAGAGGGATTATTTATAAATTTGAAATAATGGTATTATTACGTACGTCTATGTAAATTTAAAAAAAATGTATGTATATAATAAATATTTTTCTCTTTAAAACATTATGTTTATCGTATTGCGTAATTATCATTATTTCGAATTAATAAATAATCCCTCTCCGACGCCTCTCCCCCCATTAAAAACTTAGCCCTTAAAATCAATGACTTGGGGCTAGTTTTATAAACGAACTACCAAATTTCTGTTACGTAACGAACCGTTTCGTTAACGGACCGTTATCCGTCCGTTTTATTTTATATTGAATAATTGCCATTCGCTTCTCATCACCTTCACTGCTAGATAAGGAATCTATTCCGCAAATTCAAATTATGTATTGTCTTTTTTATTTAAAATAGTGCACAGTTTCAAATAAACGATCGTCGGTCAACAACTGACAACTGTCAAACAACCGGTAATCTGACGAACGTTTATAAAACGGCGAAATCGGGCGGTAGACCAAATATTAGTTAAAAATGGTATCAAGCATTACAAACGGATATAAATGGTCCTTAAAATAATGGTTTTACCAATAACAGTACGTACTGTTAACGGAATGTTTTTTATTAAGTAAGAACTTCTACTCTTGATGTATAATTTAATTTAAAATGCAACACGCCGAAGTGCTCATTCTCACGATTCAAATAATTAATTTAATAAAATAACCCCAATTACATTTCACACCGCGACCAAATCAACAAGTGGACCCATTAAACGTAGAATTAACATTTATTTGGCAGTCGATCCCGGTGGGGCTGGCAGGGGGCGAGGAAGGGCAGAGGGTGTAACATTCAGTCCGTGAAGATTAACACGAAGGCAATTTGTAAACAGCGCGTCGCTAAACGCAGAGCTGCGGTAGAGCAGTTGTAAATTGCCGAATCACCGCTTTCCGCCAATGGAGTAATGGCTTACATGTAAAAATAAAATGCTCTGTTTTGATTTAAGCCACACAAAAAATTCAACAGAACGCATAAAACACGGTATTCAAAAAAATCTCTTCAACGACACACGTTGTTCTACTAAATACTGCCAGTAGGCGCATAACATTAGTACTAGCGTTGTCAGATAGATGCACCGGTTTTTGCGGACGTCCCGTTTTTTTAGCAAAAATTGTAGTTTCGCGATGGACAACAAAATTCAAGATTTTTCAAAAGCAAATAAGCAAAAATGGTCATAAACGCCATTTTGTAGGTTGCTAGCAATACCACAAATGATTTATCTTT
>JAHDVE020002004.1:0-71120 GCA_022606495.2 Halesus radiatus | reverse complement strand
CCATTATTTTTTTTTTTTAATTTTTTTGTTTTCCAACTTATGTACATTGATCACAACATGCATGCCCCTCTATATCCTAATTTTGTCCTACATTCGTATGATGATTATTATTTATTGTTGTATTATATAATATTGTTGAAATAAACTCCTGCTGACAAGCTACTTGCAGTGGCTTAGCGGGTATGATTTCCCATTGTATATAATTAATATTATACAATAAAAAATAAAAATAAAAGTTGAAGATGTTATTAGTAATTCTTAAATTGAAGTATGATGTCGATAAAGATTACGGAAAGTAATAAGGTATCATTAGCTTAGCGCTTGGAGTACTAGTCCCGGTAAGAGAGAGGTCCTTGGTTGGATTCTCAGGTGTGAACGATACTTTTTTTATATTTTCTGTCTCTTTTCTGTTTCGTTTTTCATTTGAGATTTGTTAATATTATCATCAATGTTTGTACATCCAAAATCCTTCGAGTCTTTTTGAGAATAATTAATATTTTTTCGTAAATATGCATGGTAAACTTTTAAATGGCAATAAAATCATTTACCTCACTAAAGTACAAAATGAGATAACATGACTTTTATGTGTCCGTGTCGGACTGAGAGAAATATCTCCCAAAAATACTCCACGGGTTAAGATATTTTTTCAACACTGGTAAACTTTCAAGGTTTCAAATGGGGTTGGTATGTGTGAGCATTAGGAAATGTCTCGTTTATCTAAATATATAAAAATCAATATAAGTTTGTTTGTTTGTCCTCGATGTTCTCGAAAATTACTGGACTGGTTTCGCTGAAAATAGCACAGTTGGTTTTTATTAGTGCCGGGAAGGTTTAGAAAGTAGTTTGAATTAAATCCAATATGTAAAACTGTCGATATAACATTTTAAAATTAGTACGAAAAACATTGAACCCGCCATGTTTTATTTAGATTAGCTCATAGATATAACACTCTGGTTAGCCACAGATTGCATATTCAAAAGAAGAAGTTTTTTTGGGTAGAATATTTCCAAAGTGGAAAACACGAGTAAGTACCTACTTAAGAACTTTATGATTTAGAGACATGTTTTGAAAAAATAAACGTTTGAAATGAAATAAAATATTCAAAGGAATGTTTCTTTATTTGGAGATAGTTACTTTCGCTGTCAAATCAATTATTGTACCCGAGCAAAGCCGGGTATCAGCTAGTTTTTAAATAAATTGGACAACAGGTGTAGTCCTAGTTTTTTTTTATTATATTCAATGCATTAACAAAAGCTATATTAGATTATTTATAACGAATTCGGACTGGACTACGGTGGATTATAGAAAGAAAAAAAACGATCTTTTGAATTAACGTTTATCTTCATAGTGGTGCCTAATTACTTGGGTAATAACTTGACCCGGCAGCCGAGACGAGATTTTAGGAATATTTAAACCCGTGCATCTGGCATTTACTCTCCTTATATTCCAACCTTGCGCAAGCAAACTAATTGGAAGATTTCTCTCGGAAGTAAAAACTATGTAGGAGTCGAGGTTGGTCAGCACTTTTGAATCCAGATATTACTTTGGTTTTTATCGAAAATTCCCCTTTTATGGCATCTCACCGTTATATAATATCGTAGAAGACTTAAACTTAAACGTCTCAGAGTTCGAATTTATTTTTCCATTTTCATCAGGATCTAATCGTTTTATTTGCTCCGATAATGACGTAGCAGCAAGACGCTGATTGATTTTAATTAAAAAAAACTTTTTTTTAAATGTTTTGTTACTGCGTTAGAAACGAATGCAACAAAGAAATGATTTTCTAATACTTGAAAACTTTTTCAAGTAGTTCTTTTCTGTAATACAATATCTATTTCTTTAACATCGAGACTCGTCGGTACGTTGTTAAGTTCTACTTAGATAATTAAGGCTTCTGACACACACACTACATACTGCCTGCGTAGCTCAGAAACAAAACCCACTTAGTCAAGCCATTGATGCCTTCATTTCCCTAACTACACATCTATGTAAATATCAAAAACTTACGTTCATCATAACGATTGCAACTTTTTCTAGTTGATGATATAATAACTGAAGGTCGCGCGCTTTGAATGCGTTAATTACGTCATTTTTATACAGAATGGGCAAAAAGTCCCTCCCGGATTGAAAAAATTAATAGCATTTTTATTTGTAAACATTTATGATTTTTAACCCGTTTAAAATCACGGGATATTATAAATAAGTATTTAAAAAATAGGATGTATTTTTATAAATTTATAATTTTTTTTGATATATTGCCACCACCGAGAATCGACCCCCGATCAACTGCTTGGAAGGCAACCATGCTGACCATTACACCACCAACTATTGTAAGAACGGGGGCATAAATTCATTATATGTACTGAAAATAAAAATGATGTCTTTTAGAATTAGAATGTTACGTACTCACATCACATCCGAAATTATATTGTTTAATTTCTGGTATTTAACTAGGGAGATTGCAATATATGGAACAATACACGATTCCAGAGCGAACGAAAATGATTACATTATTTTTATAAAACGGCCGGTCAGTAATTGACATGTAACTTGCATTCCGGCAATTTTATGAAGTTCTCAATGCTCCAACAGGTGTTCGTGCTATGGTGGCCTAATTTGAAAAAATGGCAACAAAAGCTAAATGCCAAAAGATGCTAAAAAATACCAAAATGCAAAATGGCAAAAAATACCAAAATGGTCAAAAGTGAGGCAAAATGCAATGAAAAGAGCCGACGCGTGCATGAATTCTAATGCTGGACACTTAACCGATATTGATCCGCACTTGAAGTGAAATATCATAAAACTGCGGTATATAAATGCTACGTTGTTATTAAGCTTATTCGTTTAAAAGTTATTACAATTATAAATCGGAAAGAGACTTTTTGCTCACCCAGAATTTGATAGCGCAATCGTTGTATATAAAAAAACTACCACGACTTTTAAATAAATCTTTTTATTGTCAGTTTAGTATAGGAATTTATATTAAACTGGCGGTGATGTCAGCGATGTTTTTGGTGTGGTAAATATTGACGATATTTTTGTTCATTCGTTGGTCGGTGTTGGACCGCCTTGTTATTGGTACAGCGGGGGAGAGAATTTGATTTTCCGCGATTTTCCCTCGGATTGCAAATGGCACTTCATCAATAAACAAATAAAATATAATTTTGCGAGACGGTAATACTTCATTTCTCTCTCACGAGAATTATTAGTGAATGTTTAGTGTAAAACGCTATAAAATACTTAAGATGGACCTTGTATTACATGAATAATAGGAAATATACGTTAACGAGACGAACGGCGAAGGACATAGAATAGAGATTTGTCTCCTTTATATGTCTGAGATATCTATTAAAAAAATATATATTGGTTTTATGTGCAAAAATGTGTTTGCCATAAATCGCTCTAAAAACGCAAGTAAAAAAAATCAGGTGTTTTGACTTACCTAAGTAGCCACAGGCAAATCATTTTAAAGAGCGCATGTTTGAATGTATTTGTGGACACCGATAGTGGTTCAAATGGGTTCGAAATAGTTTATAACACCCGCCCGCTGTCCCCTCTTGCTCCGCACTAGTCGAACGATACAGTTCACCACTACACAAACAAAAATCTCTTTAAAATTATTATACAGTGCTGCTTTTAGTAATATGTATTTTCCCTTTCCCCATTCTCGTTTCATTCTCCACGACGTTTTTTTTTTAAATTGTGATATGCACGCCGTTAGGTTGGCAGTAAGTACCTCATAGTAACAATATACCTGCCACCTGTCGTGCATTTGTTAAGGTGGCTCGCTTGTAGCGTCGCTTGAAAAGTCTTGGAATAAGTTAGAGTTAATAAGTAAACCGTGTTTTATCTAGTGATCACATGTCAAATTGTAATGGTGCACAGTTATTTAGAGCTCTAAATACTAGATAATATTTCTATTCATAGTATCAAATTGTAAATCACAAGATATCTTTCATGCTTTTTACTGAAGATGCAAAACTTCGATGTTAATTATCGCAGTTTGACATATTTTGCTTGAGTGCGATCTTAGTTTAGTGGAAACAATTTTGGTAGATGTTTTACTGACGGAGGTCCCGTCTATCGATGTCTACACCGATGGTTAGTAGTGAGAGCCTTTCCCGTAAAATATCGTTTGGTTTGTAATAATTTATAATCCTTCCAAAATATAATATTTGCGCCGTTTTGTGGAAGTTGTCTTGCCACATAGATGCGGTTGAGCGGGAAATTTCGTTTCTCGGTCGATTTTCCCTTGTTTACTTACATAATTTTATACGCTATCCACATACTCGTACTCAACCGTCTTATAATACATTATCCGATCCCCCTTCATATTATTATTACACAGACGGGTATAATTATGAGTACAAGTAAATACTCGGAACATTAACGCCATTGATCAGACATTTAATATCTGCACACAACCTGTGGGAAAACAGGGTTTGTGAGTATTCGTATTAATAATGTGTATTATAAAGGAAACACATTTATATTAGGTGCCGGATAAATTGAATTATAATAAGCGAATTAGCTACAATTTTGTTTTGAAAGGAATAAAGGTATAACTCGAAATAAGTTCTACCGAAATTACTACACTCACTCTGTTTTCCTTGTCGTGTTTTTCAAACACTGAATCATATCGTACGCACATTCTTTCATACTTTGACTCAACTCTCTTTTCAACGTTTTTTTTATGGTTACATGATAATTCGGCACAGTGGTAAATCGGCATACTTTTGAAAAGAGATATAAAGTCATTAAAATTACGAAAAAAATCGAGACTAATAACCTAACCTAGTTAACAAAGTTTTTTTTTCATAATTTTTCTTGATTTTATATCACTTTTTCAAAAATAGGGTCGATTTATCAATGTGCCGAATTAGTTACCGTTTTTATTTTTTAATTTGTATGTATTGCATTTTTGTTTGTTTTATTTCATACTGCCTTGAAGAACATTTGAACTCAAATGAAGAAGTTTATTAAAAAAAATGTTTCACTTTATTTGTGTACATTTTACGTTTGCTCTGTGCACATATCGTCGCCCCAAAGCGACAGCGGGATATAAGGTAATTTAGGTGTCAATGAGTTCTAACACAAATAAATTAACTAAAGTAAAAGTTGAAGATACCCTTAAATGTTGTAGTAAACTATTTAACTTTATAAAAAAAAAATGGCCATATTTCACCGAAAAGTCCAAAAATCTCAGAACGGTGTTTTAAAGATATCCCACTGTTGCTTTGGGGTGACGATATACCTACGTATAACGAGATATTTAGGAATTCATGTACGTATGGTTGCGTTCATTCGACGTTTACCGTTGCGACGTTATGGCAACAAATTGAAATGTCAGTTTCATCCGGGGACGCCCCAGGAAGACACGACGCGATCAAGTGAATCAAGTACTTGAGTCGGGTCATGTCAAGAGCCAGAATAGCAGAAGTGTATTAATAAACGGGTACGAACCAAAAGAGGTGCCAAGATAGAATTGTACGGCATTTTATCCCCTCTACTTACTGAAATGGTGTGATGTGTAGTGAGTTTGTTTAATCTTAGTTTACAGGAGAGCAAACATTAACTTTGGAAAGTTATGAAATCATTATCGCTTAGCAAGTTTGTTCATGCCAAATATATAGTTTCTGGTACAATACCGCGATACAAAATTCTGTCGCCGTATATAGTACAGGTAAAATAGGGTTTCACCATAGAATAAAGAATACACAATAGAAGTGCCTTCCACGTAGATATACATGGAAACTTGTTTTGCGTTTAACTTGGTATCTTTTGGTTCTAGCCCTGAGAGAGCCTGTGTCTCCCTTACACTGCCTGCATTGTATATCACTATTCCATTTGATTGAAATGATATGTTGGTGAAGTAATTTTTTTTAATATTAAAACATTTAAGAGCCGAATGCCCATACTTTTGGATCACGTAACACGTCCACGTCGCATTTCTTGTGTTCTTCTTTATTCCGTAGGTTTGATAATTTGACAAAATTCGTGCATTTTTGTACTATTTTATTTATAGTAATTTTTTTATTTATAGTAATATATTTATACATATAATCATTTGTTATTGCCTGACGTATTGCCCATCTCAGGTGTGAAACGCCTGTGTTGAGGTCGCAATTTACAGGAGTGGTTGTTCAGCTAGGTCATTGTATATATATGATAAATAGATTTCAATTTAGATGACAAATAGATTAATAGATTACAATTTAGTATATTTAAAAAAAAGTAATTTAATGGCATAAAAGAATTTAGAATCAGAGAGGTTTATTAGAGGTGATCAATGATATTAATTTATTATGATAAATAATATTTAATTTATGCGACAATATGTTCGTAACAGCGCCCTTGAGGTGATTTTTCACGATAACGGCACTATACCAATCATCCAATTATTTGTTTAACAGAAAACCTACGGTATATTAGGTAATAGTCGGGAATACTCATAAAACGCAATAAATTGATAAAACGGAAAATTTTAGTAATACGTTCATCAATGTTATTAAGCGATAATAGGTAGGTAATCATTATCTTCATCGAAATATTAGTTATTTCATTTTTCCTCCACAGATGGCGCCATCGCAAAAAAACATATTTTCATGTTAGTCTTTAACCTAGCGGGAGTGTTTGAAATTAAAAAAAAAAATCTGCCAATTTATCAACAGGGAAACCTCTAGCGGAGGATAACATTATGTCCCCAATTTTAAAACGAACTTTTCCAATGCATAAAAATTACAAGCAGAGGAGTTTTACTATTTCACAGCGTTTCGTGATAGTCGTATACGGAGGCGTGGCTTTGCGCAATGTATCTCGCAAAAAAAACTAGATTGAGGAAGTCAAGTGTATTGCCATTTAAGTCACGTTGCAACTAAAGAGTTCATATTTGTCAAAGAGTGATAATTTATCGATTTTATTTTGGTGGTTCATTTTTCTTAGGGTAGGCACAGGTTTTCAGCCTTTATGAACTGCACGCCACTGATAGGTAGAGCATTGAATAGCTTAATAGTATATATGCACTTGTACGCATTTTAATTATTTTAACTTGTTTAAATATTCTCAACTGTTATTAGTTATTATACAATACTATGTGCTTTCTATTATGTTAAATGTAATCTACGTAATGTAATAAATAAATAAAAAAAAGCGCAAAAAGCGGTTTTTATTTATTTTGACAATAATTTTGTAGGAAAGGGTCAATTAACAGACACTGTCACAAATAATCTTAGCTATGAAGTAGTCTTTTTTTAAACTTGTTTCTTATATGCATTCATATTTTTCTAATGAGAATTTTTTTTTAGTAGTTTACGCTTATGTTTTTTATAACGTAAACTAATTTATTTTAATTATAATCAACAGAAACTATAGAAAAAGCTTCAAATTATCCAAATCACATTTATGATATAAACCTATTCGCGGTAAAGATTAATCGAAATATGGATTTCACTGATAGCTTCTCCTCAAGTACTTTTGCAATACAGAAGTTAAAGTAACGATTATTTATAAGTTATTCTGTAGTATTTGCCTTCAATCCCATGTTTACTCAATATACAAGGGTGTGAGGAACCTTCCCTTTTCTGTTTTTTTTTATCCTCTTTGACTTGAAATCTTTCGCTTGAGTGTTGCCTTCTTACTTTGTTGCATAATTTCACCACTCAAACACAAACTAATTATATGAAAGCAAGTTACGAAAGGTTAATTATTATAAAAGTAACCGGCAAAGATGCTCGATAATGTGATATCCTGTTTTCTATGAAGAAGCTTTTAAGCTTCTAACTTTAAACAGAATTCACTTATTGGAATTGGAAGACAAGGGCGGATAATGCTAAAATGTTTTAATGTATGTACGTATATTAATATTTTTTATTCGGCTCTTCTAAATTCTACATAAAACGTTTATCACTAAAAACAAAACATCTTTCGTTTTAATATATTTTTATTTAATTTTTCATTACACCACCGTGCAGTGCAGGCACACGTACAGTGGCAGGCACGGCACAGGAGGGAGTAGTTAGTGTTCATAGATATGTAAGCAACTTATTTTGCCGTGCCACTTTACGTGTCTGCACTGCGCGGTTTGGTAGTAGATGTGAACCGACCTTAATTTAGAACTTCGTAGTGATTTTTTTTTTTTAAATTGTTTTTTTTTTTTTTTTTAATTATATTATTAACTAGTCTACCGACATAATGAAGAAAAAAATATAGTCAATCATGGTTTTCCCGCACATACGCCTCAGGGATCTCATTTATTCAGCATTCCGTTTAATTTCATCCTTCCTCTGCCAGTTTCATGTCGTACTGATCAGCACTCCATTTTGAACTCTTTTGGATAACTCTTTATTAGCGATTAACGCGTTCAGTCCTTATTAATGGAATGCCTGCATTTACCCTTCTTCCCAGATATCCCTATCAGCATTTCCGTTTCTCGTAAACATACTTTCCAAATACACAAACTCATCCACTTGCTCCAAGTATTCATCGTTCACAACTACATAAATATCAGTGCGGTGTTTTCGTACCCTCTCTTTCAAATACCACGAATTGCGAATTTTAAATTTTCAGATATCTTTTGAAACTTCTTTTTGAAATTTTTGTTTTCTCAAAAAAAAAGTTATCGGTAAGTACTTAATTTTGAAGAGTTTTTGTATAACGTATTACGAATTCTAAGATTCAATCGAATATCTAAAGCTAGCTTTACACAACACTTATTTCCATACCGATCTCCATATGGAAACCACATTGGGACCCATATGGAAAAAAAATAACATTATCATTATATTCATACCTTATAAAAAAAAATTGTTCTCCAACAGAATACTTCACTAAAGTAACTATACATTTTCAATTTGGTTATGGTGATGATTCCAGTAATAGGTGAGCACAAAATTTATTGCAGTATTCACTGTGAAGTGCTAAGTTAAGTAACACATAGATATAGGTGCATCTGGTACATGACATAAAGAGGAACAATATTACATGTATATAAATACTTATATTTATCAAGCCATTCAACATTACAATAACCGCCCCATTGAAATACCCTGTATTAATGACCAATCAGAACAAATCAATAAAATGAAGCAATACTTTAAAAAACCTTACATATGTAGATATTTTATAAATAGAAGCAAATTAAATATTATGTACATACCTGAGTAAGAATCGTGGCTCCCGCATCAGACACAAGAACCCCCCTTTTCTGATAAGGTATACATGACCAAGAATACCTACCCTTAAATTAAATATTTTATAAAATACTGTATCGGTATTTATTTTATAATAAAATAAAAAAAGTTATGTACATAAACATACACACATATATATTAGTCCTTCTAAGGACTACATTACGCGGGTAAACCGAGAAAATTATTCTACATCTTACACCCGTGAAAATCTCAACCATAACATATATATACATTTCTAATTAAAAGTAAATCGAATTCAATAATTTCGTTTAGTTGGAAAATGGCTTAGAACGTCGAAACAGCTCTCACAATAATACAAAAATTAAAAACTTGCAGGACTTATTAACATAAATTTTGATTGTGAAAAATGTTGAGATTGCCAAAGAGTGCAAGGCTTATGTAAGCGTAATGAGTGAGATTAAGAAAGGGACGTTTAGTTGGTTCTGGTATATAGAGCGAATGAATGAAGAATATAGTGTAAGGAAAATATATGACGCGAATGTGAATGGAAGAAGAAGTCGGGGACACCCGAGGAAGACATGGCACGATCGAGTGAATCAAATACTCAAATCGGGCCATCTCAGAAGAGAATGCATGAGACGATGTATGAATGTTAATTGGGCAAGAGGTGTGTGCCAAGACTGAGGTTTTTGGCGATCCGTCCTCTGCCTACCCCTGATTAGTCATTTATTTAAATTCGATTTATTATAAATTAAAATAAATGGAGTTGAACGAATTATACACAAATTACAATTCAATAATAAAAGTCTATCTGAAAGAGGTCAATGAAACAACATTAAAAACAACACTAAAAACGACATGGAAGACGCACCTAATTACATAACATATAAATGAATAAGTCTAGTCCGCCTCAGCACAGGACCCCGTAGTGAGGAGGACTAAGAAAAACAGAAAGATCAATTAGTTTACAAAATATAATACCTAATGCATGTACCATTTTGTTTCTTCAACTTTGTTCTGTAAACATTTTTATATTTGCACCTTATCATGTTTATTTATATGAGTATAGTCGCTAATAAATAAAATAAAAAAAGTATATTATTGCCGACCGCGGACTGTCGGATGAAGAAAATGGGGGATTTTCCGTTGCTTGAATTGAAAAATCACGACTCAATATCAGATTCTTATTTAGATCACTCGTTTCTCAGTCTAGTTTTTTATCCACACCAATATCAACCAAATCAAATCCGAAGTATTCGAGTTTAGTTTCGCTGAAATACATTGAAATCTCGAAATGACTTCGTTTGATTATGAAAAGTATCATAATTAGTATCATTACTCATTACGTTTTAAGGCTGGTACCCTATTAGTATGTTGACCCGGGAGATTTCCATCTCAATTAGCGCCGAGCCCCGTGACCTTCTTGATGTGCGGAGCGTGAAGAGCACAGTTTATCCTTGATAAACCCCGAAGCAGCCATGCGGATATGCTCGCACTAACTGACGAGCTGATTAGTAGTCCTAGCTACTCGGATGTGGGTAGGTACTAGGTGAATTAATGGCATCTAGTCACTCGGTCCCAGTACCTACCTACTTTAATAGAAGGCAGATTCTACGCAGGGTGTACCACGTGGTGCACACAGCATTGGACAGATGGGGTCGGAGGGGATGGGAGGTTACTCGGCCGAGTAGCCAGTAGCGATATGTTGCAGAAATATGTATTTTTAATTAAAATAAATTATAGAACTTTGTTTTAACCATCTTATTGTTAATAAAACCAACATGTTCGTGAGCAATGCTCACTTCTTCAGGGTTTATATAAACCAAATACCATAGAAATATGACAATACCTCCAGCTGCAGTCATTCCCCATACATTGAGATGGTAACATACTACACTAGCGCCTCTAGTGACACGCGTTGGCGAAATTGGATTATTCCATACATTTTAATATATTTTCCGTGAATATATATAAAAATGTATAGTATAAATATAGTCTGTCTGTCTGTCCTCGATTTTCTCGAAAATTGCTTGACCTGGTTTCGCTGAAAATAGCACAGTTTGTTCTAATTAGTGCCGAGAAGGTTTAGATAGTAGTTTGAATGAAATCCAATATGTAAAACTGTTGCCAAAACGTTTTAAAATTTGTATGAAAAACATTGAACCCGCCATGTTGTATTTAGGTTAACCCATAGATATACCACTCTCTTTAGCCACAGATTACATATTCAAAAGAAGAAGGTTTGTGTGTGTAGAATATTTTCAAAATTAAAAACACAAGTAGGGACCCACTTAAGAACTTTTTTATGTAAATATATATTGAGAAAAAAAAATTTTCGAATGAAATAAAATTTTCAACTAGTTTTTTGTTTTTTTTGTTGTTTTTGTTTAGAGATAGTAAGTACATCGCTGTCAAATCAATTATGGTACCCAAACGACAATCAATTTTAAGTCAAGTAAGAACAGTTATAAGTCTTGCCGCTCTACACTCGCGCTGTCTGGTGGTTTTGAAGGGAAATAAAATACTTATTTAATAAATTTTGAATTTTTGTCTTTAATTTTTTTTTTTTATACTTCTTTTGGCTTGATATATCACAATTCTTATCATATTTTTTTAAAATCTTACTTATATTATACTTGTATTTCCAATTTTATTATTCCGGACGGCAAAATTATATATAATTTTATTACTCCAATACACACCGTGTTTCATACTGGTATCGCGATACTCCTGGGGGTGATACTGATCATTCATGTAAATTAAGGAATAATGTTTTTTGGCATTAAGGTTCAAATAAAGACGTTATGATTTATTTTCGGCAAATTCAGTGTTCGTGTAATTTATAGTAAAAATACCGCCCACTTCGCTATTGGCTCGCTAAATGCGAAATCTGATCGACCGTAATCTAACGCACCTAATCTACCTATGCAAAATACTATTTCTTGGGACAGAAAGCCCGATAGACGCTGAATTTAGAGCGCATATATGGAATTCATTTCGCACTCGCTCTTGGGCAGTATTACCTACACGGACGGGTGGATTTTTTTAGCACGGAATTCGAAAAGCCCGCTGTTTAAAGTATGGTACAATTATGATACAAGTTTGTGTTATTTTCTTGTATTTTTTATGGGAGTCCACTGCACAAACGTACTTTAGAGCAAACCGCCACTATTTACGATATGAACTGTAAATCGATACAAATGCGAAAACCTATAAAAATGTAATCATTATAGAAAATAATATTAACATAACCCAAATGAAACATGAAAACGTAAAAAAAAAACGTTTCAGTCGAGCTGTTGAACTTAATAACGAGTCGTAGAAACGTCCCGTTCTCATTTGACAAATGTCAACCGTGTACAAATGTTTGCGCGTTTGTCGTGTTTCCCGACTATGCACCGGTGCCGAAGGGATCAATGACGTTAGTTCCTCTGAGCATCTTCCATTGGAATACAGCTAGAACAAGGACAGCATTCCCACCTGACGCATGTGCTCTAAATATTGAAATCCGTTTGTTAAGGTCCACATTAGACTATCAGCTGTCTGCCTACATTGTATCCTCAGATACTTTGGACACCTCGCTCACCAAACTGAGAACTCTAAGCTGGAGAAGCTCATGGTTATTGGCAAAGTGGAAGGCAGGAGAAGCAGAAGGTCACCGATGCGTTGGAGTGAATAAATTTTGCAGGTATCCGTAACGTCAGTGTCCACAGCTCTCCATGCGGCGCAGGATCGCGAGGAGTGGAAGGAGCCTCGTACACCAGGGAAATTATAGTGAGGGTCGTGATCCTCATCAATGAGGAATCGACTCAAGAAGAAGAAGTAATGCAGTATTAAAACTCGAACCCTAATACTCAATAATATATTAGATAAATACGATGCGAGGAACGTGCATACATACAATACAATAAAAAACGTAGCGTTTATTCTAGAGATTTTAAGAGTCTTTCGAGATCAAGCAGTATTTTGAGGATTCCGTACATTAACTCTGTATTTTTGTTATAACTGGTATTATAAGTTTTTTCTATTTTATTTTATCAATTAATATTTTAATTTTAAATGCTTACCGCAAATCTCGGTGGTATACATGTATAAAGGTGCCTTTCATAGCTCGGGGGATTGGAACAGTAGCCCGTCTAGCGGAGGGTTTCATTCTAATTCTTGGCGCGCTACTTTTTTCTCGTATGATTAGATCGTTTCATAATTGATAATTCTTTTAAAATTACCAAGGCAATGATTATTCTTTTTCATTATTGATGTGAGAACATATCGGTTCAATGAGCAATTCTTCAATAGTTAGTATTTGTTTGTTTGTTATTTTTGAAGTGTTGCGCCTGCTTCTCTTTCTTTAGCAAAAGCTTGGAATACTAAATCGTGTCTCTTGCCCCGGTGATTCGCCTGAAAATTTCGCGTTATTTTTTGACGAAATTAGAGTTATTTTTCAGCAAAAGCGATGGTATTTTGCAATTACAACTACTAGCTTTTTGGTATATTGCAGCAAAAAAAGTGGTAAAGTTTTTTTTTTAATATATCGAAAGATAAACGACAATCTGCGGCGATTGTGCAGTATTACTTTCTTATTTTAGAAATACCAGAAAATCGCGATATTTGCCAGAAAATTGCGAATTTCGTGTTATACGTAAAATTAATTGATTAATAACTAGTAATTCTTTTTTTTTAAATTTACCTTCAATAAACTCTATTTTCGTTATCACTCAACTAGAAATATATTTCGTTCCTTTGGGCTTTCTCCGAAATGAGAGTTTTTATTATTTATCTTTGGGCACCTACCAGTTACTTTCTGAAGAGTTGAGTTTAAAGTTTCCCTCAGAATTCAGTTGGATTTTTTATGCATCTTAGTTCAGGTGGGAGTTTATTCCAAGCTTTACAGCCCGATACTACGAAAGCAGGTAATAAAAAAAAAACATAAAAACTTTCGCCACTTCTAGTCGAGGGTGAAGGTTTAGGAGGTAGGTATTATAAATATTAACATATAACGTTCTATTTTTTTTTTTAAATTGGTTTATTTCTATTTCTGTTTTGAATTATTATGGGTTCTCCGCATAATTCTCTCCGTTCTTAACACGTTGGGTCACGGTTCCCCCAATATTTGCTTGAATAAAGTTTTTGAAAAGTTTCTCGTTTGTTCGCCATCGCCGATTCTGGAATATCAATATTGTGAGCACTCACTGTGAGTACGAAGATCCAGCGAAGCACCGTTATTTGAACACAAAACATTTTCAACAACAATAATTAAAACATGGCACATACACGTACCCGGTACTGTAGTTGTACTGTACCTGCGTACAGGGTGATTAGTAGATGATTGAAAAACGTGTAGGCGTGGTAAAAAATATTTTTGTTTCATGGTTTTGTGTTTTTCAGATTTCAGCATTATTTTACTTATTAATATTCCGTAGCGATATGAAGTTTGGTTTGGGCTCAGAATCAATTAAAAACTCGGTGAAATGCAAAAAAAAATTTATGCATTTCTTGTGATTTTTTTATACAAAATTTTTAATAAATCAGTTGCCTTTTATTAACCCTTTATTATGGATGATGACTTTTAGGATCGATCTGGAAAAATACCACCATTATTAACCATATGATACTAATTCTTATAAGCTATGTATTTTTTTTATAACCAGTCTGGTCTAAATCACTGGGAGTTCTAGATTCGCACAAAAGGTCGCCGCACTGTGTTCCTATTGGTGGATATTTTTTTTACTATTAGGTCGTGGCACGTTGTTTATTAATACAAGCAAATACTATGGATTAGCGGCGCGCTGTTCAAACTATAGTAATATTATAATTCAAGTGAGTCTTGTTCGCCGTAGTTTTTCTTTGGTAGTTAGTTCACTGCACAACCGCTCATTAAAGAAAACTCCCACTGTTTATAACCACCCTATTAGTAATAATATCAGGTTCATTATATAGCGCAGTTTTGTGAAGATTCACCTCAAGTGTTCTAAATCGCTATTCCTCTTCTCATTTCTTCCTTTTCCCCTCACTTATTTCTCATCACACAACTCGGTAAATATCCCCTTCTTCATCATTTTGCTTGCTTTTCTGTTATTCCAAACTTGTTTCTTTCTCATACCTGTGTTCTATTTTCCATCCGCGCATTAAATTTTGCTAATCATGGTAACTTGAATGCACGGAAAACATCTATTGTGCACTTGGACGGGAAAATTACCCGCTTCCGGAACCAGATCGAGCGCCCTAACCGCTAAGTCACGGAGTTAAATGAATCGTCAAACACTCTGTATACCCGTAATGATGATACGTGGTATCTGTCGTATCTGAAGACTTAAGATGGATGATCTTGACGGGCCGGGCCAGTGAACGCGTCATACGGCAGGCAGTCTACTCTCCGCTGGCCGGACGATCACATGCGGTCAACCAACCAGATGTATTAATACAATGGATTGAGTATTAGCACAACCCTCTTGGCCGGTATTTCAGTTGCTGTGTAAGCTCGGCTTGGGAAATCTTCACGTTCTTCGAGACGCTATCGGGTAGGTTTCCTGACAAGCTTAAGCGTGAAAGCAAGTTTAACTGTTCAACTCTTGGTGCGCCGAAATTACCCATCGGAAACGCAAAATTTGTATATTTTATTTTTATTTTTTTAATTTTAGTACGTAAAACAGGCAATATGCTCAAAACTCACGTACATGAATGTTTACATAGCAATAATAATCAATAAGTACAATAAACTACAACAAACATTATTTCGAAAAAATGATAATAAGAATGTGTAAAAAACATTATCTGATAAGGCGGTACAATTTACAAAAACATTTTTTTGCAAAAAAACAAGTAAATTATCACGAAAATAGGCTGATTGGCGCAAATTTACCCTCGGCGCACTACGGAAGTATTATATCGCGGGAGCTCGCCGTTCCTATGCTTAAAAAGCAACTGAAATACCGTACCTTAGAGACCTATGCTAAAGCTTCAATGATTAAGAAATAAGCAAGTCATTAGCTGATCATTTCATTTGTTATACGCCAATCTAACAAATAAATAAATCATTACACCATTTCAAGACTGAAACCGTTAAATAAGTGGTATGGAGATAGATACGCTTTAAAGTTTTCAATTAATTTTGAAAACTTTACAACCGTTACAAATATAATAGATATTGTTAGTTCCATTGATAAACAACGGTGGTAACGGTACGGCGGCTAGCATGTTTGATGTCATTAAAAAATAAACGACTGACTTATTCCTCCTTAATTTATCTGTAGCGAAAATTTTCATTCCATAAATAAATTTTACGTTTTCTTAGCAACAATATTGAATTATAATTTATTTTCCGAAATGCATCGATCGTTTTCTAGATAAGCAAAGTTATTTTTATGCGCAATAGAGGGATTTAGAATTTCTTTAAAATGTCCTGAAAGCGAGGTTAGTCACCGCTACGTTTTGCAAATTAAATATTTTATATTACATCTATTTGGTGAAAAATCACAGCTCATAGCAACGTTTTTCTCTTCACGGGTGTATTTCAACTCCAAGCGCGAATCGAGATGAAGATCAGCATTTGCAAATCTATTCCTGTTGTAGGTATCCTGCATTTCGAATAGAATTTTTTTTCCATTTTATATTTTTAGATTGCTATTATTTGATTATTTAGATTTGTGACGTTCAATTTTAAAACTTTTTTTGCTGTCTAGGAACTAACGTAATTTATAAATATAGATAGGGTATGTAGAGCTTAATATTGTAATAGAGGTAATATTATGGCGTCCGTGGAATGTGACACGGATGATATGATATATGACATGATGTGATATCATCCGTGTGCAAAACCGAGCAAATTTTCGAGGCAAATCTCTCTTTTGGATGTCACATACATTTGACATTGTCTCCCTCGCCAACAAAACGCTTGGCTGTGTTCTCCCTAATGCGAGATCATTTACTAATGAAATAGCAATACGAAGAACGTATGAAGCACTTGTTCGCAGCATCTTGGAATTCAGTTCAATTATATGGGCCCCTTCAGAGCAGATCGAGATAGAAAAAGTGCGAAATATGTTTATGCGTTTTCTTTTTACACTTACTCCACACAGCAGGCCCTGTGGGGAATAATTTCCCTCAAGGCCTATGTCATCTTATACGTATGCGCTATCTTTATATGATAGAATATATATATTATCCATCCCAGGAATGCTTGATTTCAAGAAGCCCGTAGAAACTTTTTAAAAATTAATCTCTGGTTCATATGTAATCTACCTAGGTAAACTTATACGTTCCTAACAGGTATTCTTATGGGAGATCCCATGTACTCTTTTATGCTCCGAAAGCGAAAACTTCGGCGTACCAGAATACGCCAATCAGCAGAACGACTCGACTGATCAACGATGCTGCATTGACCGTTGACATTTTCAATGTCACTTACAGTCATTTTAGCGAATATGTTTGACCCATGTCACAAAATATCCGTAAATCAAATATTTCAAATAAAAATATTTCACTTCTCGTGTGTTTGATACTAATTATCATCTTTAGTGTTGTTATTATTTGTTATTCCTAATACTTGTCTATGTAATATTTTCACCATTTCTCATTTACTGTAGAATAATCTCTGTAATATATTACTGTACAACTGTTTTATGGAGACTATGAAAAATAAATGAATGTGTGATGAATAATAGTTATGCTATACAGTATAACTATTATTATGTCTTACACTTACCCTAATTCAGAAAGCGGTTTATTAAAATTTGTATAACTTGTAACAATTGAGATCAAGATAAATATATAATTGCAATGCAAACAAATAGAAGAGATGCTCGTCGAGGTTTAGAGTCACGAAAGCAATTTTTTTTAAATAGCTGATTTCAGGACGGTTTCCGCTAGTGACACTAGCATGCTGTGGGCTATTGTGTTCTTGGCCATGGCCAGGAGTGGTCACAATATTTTTTTGCACTGGTGGCTCCAATATCTACAATAACGACTGCCCTCGCTGCACAGATAATGCCGATGTTTCCATTTTAGCGTGGTTCGACTATAGACATTTTACCGGTATTCGCTAGCTCTGCAACAAGACCCCATCCAGAATGAAGTGGATTGCGGATTGCGGCCGTGATATTTGTGCGGTCAGGCATTATTATTGCATCGTTGCGCTGCCTGCATACTGAAGCGTCTTTGCCTTTTCTATAGCCACCACACTGCCTTATGCATTATGCCTTGAAGCCTTAATGGACGCTGTCGGTTCATCCCGCCAACGTCCAACGTCCATCTCCAAATAGGGCCGAGCGGATCTAAGACTTCTTCTTCTCGCGGCGAACTGTTAGTACCTCTCCAAGGTTGGAATGACATGTCACGATGCCCCTTATTATGAATCGCGACGTTTTAAATCCGTTTTTTAACCGATACTTTAACCGATACTTGTACCTTTTTATAGCGCACGGGAAGAACGCCAAGACAAGTCAAGATTGAAAAAAAGAAAACAAGTCAATCCGAGAGAATAAGGTTATTATTGAGGAGGTGGAATAAACATTGCGTGATACTTACGAATAGCGACGTTTTTAAATAAAATCTTACGGCCGTTCTTCCCAACTTTTCGAATGATCAACTAAGGCACCGATCAGCCAAGTGTTTTGTTCAGCTTTCGCTCTGTTTTGCCTGTTTCCAAACACTTTTTATCGTTGAACTTTCTAAATTGTCTATGAAGGTGCCCGCCCACTTTTATGGACAGTAAAATAGTGCCCACCCACTTTCATACACAATAAAAATACATATCATTTGTTTTAAAAACTAATACCTAAACATTTTTAACTGTACCTAGTAGTGTTGTAAAGATGATGTTTTTATTTATTTATTTTATCAAAGGTAATTTTTTACAAAACACGAAAAAATTGTGACCTTACCGGGGTACCCCGTTTTAAGGTCACATTGTACATGGTTTTGTGTAGGAATTAAACATTACGTCAAGTTTTTTTTGTAAGTATGATAAATGAATTTAAATGCAAATATTACATATAAGCATGGTTAACAGGTAAGCAATATAAAAACTAAACATTACGAGAGGAAAATTATATATAATTATATATAGGAAGGAACAAAAACTCTTAAATCTAGAAGAAACTGTTAATATTTGTTAGGTTGATACATTTCTCTATTTTCTTCCTTCCCCTATCCATAATCCATATCTTAATCCTTCCTTTGAAGTTGGTTAATATTTAATGGTGTTTTATTGCTAGAAGGGGGACGTTAAATAATTTTAAAGAGAAATATCGCAAATTTCTTTGTCCAAAAGTCGTTTTAGGGCCCGTTTTATAACCATCCGTTCGTAACGCACTATACCATTTTTAACTAATATTTGGTCTACCGCCCGATTTTGCCGTTTTATAAACGTTCGTCAGATTACAGGTCGTTTGACAGCTGCCACTTGTTGCTCGACGATCGCTTATTTGAAACCGTGTCCTATTTTAATTAAAAAGACAACATATAATTTGCATTTGTGAAATGGATTCCTTGTCGAATAGTGAAAGTCATGACAAGACAATGGCAATTATTAAAGATAAAAAAAACTGATGGATAGCGGTCCGTTAACAAAACGGTTCGTTACGTAACATAAATTTGGTAGTTCGTTTATAAAACTGGCCCTTAGTTGTAGATCGGTGGAATGTGTGTTTTTCATCATCATCATCTCGTGATTTTTTGATGATTTTGTATGTGCAAAGTTATTCTGATTTTTGAATGCGTAAATTTAAATATAAAACTACAGATTTATTGCACCTACACACATTTTCGTTAAACATAACTTGTTCTGAAGAGGGAGTATCCGCTGAAATTGAACCCGGTCCTTCCGACTACGTCGTACCAACCGGGCCCTCGACCATTTCAAATGTTATTGCTTTAACGTAGTGATTTTTAAGCGAGATTCAAAGATATTAAATTTCGCATATAGCCACGTCATCCGAGTGTAAAAACATCACAAAACTGAAACATGCGGGTAGGTAATACTGTATAATATTACATTCAGTTTTGTAAAGTCATAAGCTGAGGCCAAATTTATCAGACAACGAGCCGGCTTTCTGTCATGACTAAGACCTTAAAATTTGTTGAAAGTTGCCAAACGTCTTTGTACGGCCTGAGTCATGCTCGAGTAATCTCGAAAAGATAAGCCCTGTGTAATAATTATTCAGGCGTCAGTCCGCCCCCCACTCGCCGCCCCCTTCCCACCTAGCACAAGGGTGCCGTAACAACACGCGTTACAAAAATACTTAAATTTTATACAAGATCCAGAGATTATATTTATATTTGTGCTCAGGGAGTGTTCTATCCTCGTTTTATGGTCCCTAGCCGCTACACACTTTGTTTCCGAATAGTGTTAGATTTTAATCCTGAAAACATCGGCAAGCCTTTTAAATGTCAAAGATTTAAAAAAAAATACGGCTTAAATTTCTGCTGAAGTAGGTTGCTTTTAGTGTTAATCCCTATTAGCGTTACACGGTGCCCATAAACTATGCCGGAAAGTGAAGAAACATAGAAAACTGTTTTCATCTCAAATTAGGAGAACGAAATAATCGCCAGTACCTACTTCATGTTTAGTTCAAATACATTTTCTATTTTCATCTAGAATTAAGAAGCAAGATTCTTCTTAAGCTTTGGATAAGTTTGCAGTTGGTGATATCGGGGATACTAAGGCAAAAAAAATCCCTAAGCCGGATCTTATACAGTCAATATAATTGAAGCAATATTATTGAAGTTGGTATATTGATGGCACGCCTCACCTTACAATAATATTGGTCAATATTCTGTCAGTTGCGATCTTGTTTTCTATAAGGACGGACCTTGTTTTGACGGACTGACGTGAGAAATACGCAGATTACTGTAGGTATGACCGTGTGATACATCCACTCCCAACGCGACTTGATAAAGACTGACGTAATATTGTGCAATGTATCGCTTAAACGTTCAATAATATTGACAGGGCTTCAATCATATTGGCAGATCTTCAATAAAAATATAATAGTTTTAATTTTTGTCAATTTTATTACCGTCAATATTATTGACATAACATACCCCTCACACGACCAATGTATTGAAGAAAATCGATATTGCTTCAATAATATTGACCGTGTAAGGCGGACCTGAGCGTATCTACTCCCGCGCTGTGCGTAGGATTCAAAGTTCAGTCGAGCGAAAAACGCCCAATGGACTTATGACCCTGTATTTCAGTTGCTTTTTCAGCTTGCTAAGAGAGATATTTATGTCCGTTAAGTTGCTCTATGCAAGATAAGCCAAGTGATAACATTTCTAAAAATTACTGAAATACCGGGCTTATATGCGCTTAGCTTAACTACCTAGCTTTAATATACCGCTGGTCGATTAGGCTACGCGGCGACCTCTTTTATTATAAAAGACCGCACTCTCGCTTGAAGGTTAATTTTGAGTTTAAAAAAAAAATTGTTATGAATACATAAAGTATACCTACATTTGTTATTTCCACACCATCAGTATAAATGTAAATGTGCAGTAACTAAAGTATACCTACATTTGTTATTTCCACACCATCAGTATAAATGTAAATGTGCAGTAACTAAAGTATACCTACATTTATTCTTTCCACACCATCATTATAAATGTAAATGTGCAGTAACTAAAGTATACCTACATTTATTATTTCAACGCCGTCAGTATAAATGTAAATGTGCAGTAACTAATCAAAAATAGTAAACCCTTTTCATGGGTAAGTATATTCGCAATGTTGACAACGCAACTTACTAACAGCTCGTTCTAATACTGAAATTATCCAGACTTTTTACAGGTTTTATAAGTCCATGAATGTAAAATCCTTGAGATTAATGTTTCGTGCATCGCTGTTCCTAGGTTTTCCCACTTTAATCGCTTCATATAATAAATATAAAAGTAATTGAGTTTAAAGAAACCCATCTGTAATTTCATTTTGTTTTTCTTGGGCATTAACTATGTAACAATTTCTAGACATTTTGTTTTTGGATAATTTTATTTCACAATGTTTATATACACTACAAAATGTAATGAATGTGACGCACAGTATGGCATGACAACTAGAAATTTTTAAACCGGATTCTGGGAGCATGAACTCTGTTTACGAAATAATTACTACTTCGAGTTTGCCAATCACTTATTAGAAACAGGCCATAGCTTCAACAAAGAAAAATCTAAGTTTAAACATTCTAATATTAATATATATTTTATATTGTTCGCCTTAAATACTTTAGAAGTAAACAAAAAAAAATCGAAAATGAATTTATTTAATAAGATAATAACACCCTGTAAGTCATCTTTGCTAACCATATTTCCTTATGTTGACACTTTCACCCCCCTCCCCTTCCAAATCACCACGCCTCTACTGCAACCAAACAATATCTAATTACTTCTGTACTTAGAACGCTAGTGAATGACATGGAAGTGTCGAAACCGGTAACAAATTATTAATACTAAGTAACAAATGTGCATTGTGAATTAAAACTCTTCAAAAACAAAATGATTTTTTTTTTGACTGTCGAATAACAAAAAATACATGGCGTCTTTAGTTACTCTATTGGCCGCCTGTAAAGTTCTGTGTCTAGTTGTAGGTGTCTGCAGGTTTGTACTCTCCGAGCTTTAGCTGCTTAGATTTTTTATCACGTCAGTCTCTATGGGTGACACCCTGAGGCTAAATAATAGAACTTCATTAAAGGGAGCGGAAAATAAATTCTCTTGTTATTATAATATACTCATTAATTTACTTGTCTTATGGAAATTGTCTTTACCTCTCGTTTATTATTTTTTTGTGCCTCATATATTTGAAATATATTTTCTTAGACGAATATCTATTTTATTACACGTACGCCAAGGAAAATATGTAATACTGTAACTAGTATGCTATTGTTCACCTTGGAACTGGTCTCCAGTGACCCAATTAGGTGAACACCGCAGTAAATACACAAAAAAAACATCCAAATGTATGTATGTACGAGTATACATAAATATTTCATATGATGAAATTGAAGAAACCTTAAACATAGAGACGCTTAGGAAAGACTTTGATCTCATTTGCATTATCAAAATTGTTAATTAAATTATTGACTCACCTTCTTTGTTGCAACTCAACCAGGGGCGCTATTCCCGTTCTTTTAAGGAAGATTCCTTACGTTTTTCCTTAGGGTTAAAGACTTCTTGATTAACTGCGGTATTCCGGTGAGACATAGTAAAAAGATCCTAAATAGATTGCCAAGAGATTATTTGAAAACACAAATTGATGAAATATCTTCAAGTGACATAAGGTTTTGAACAAAAACTTTTAAAAACAATTACATTATATTATAATTCATTTTAATCAATTTTTTATTTTATTTTTAAATATCATAAATAAGCCTTTTAGCGAAGAATCACGTTTTATAAAAAGGTACCCACCTCATTAGATAGTAATGACCTTTTTTATCTCTAGTTCTAAAAGTGACATTTGAATTTGTGCCGACGCTATTCAATGCCTGACGTGAATTGTCAAAAATGTCAACATCTATATAATGTTTAATAATGTTTACTATCTAATTATGTTTAAAGTAAATAATAACGTAATTGGTAACATAGTTAATATTGAGCTTTTCTCTTGTTAAAACATCGCAAATATTGACATTTTTGATGAATGTCGCTCGCTGAATTCAGCTGACAGCTGTAATTCGAAAGATCCGGAACCGCAGTTAAGTAAGAAGGCTTTAACCGTAAGGAAAAAGTTAAGGAATCTTCCTTAAAAAGAATGGGAATAGCGCCCAAGCTCAACATTCCTTGCCGTAGACTCTGAAACAATTAATTACCTTTCCTCAATCAGCACTCTACTAATTATGGGTACCATTCTCCACCGTCCAGAATGTCGAGACTTGTTAACTCAAGCCAGGGTCTTCAAATTTTTTGTACTAGTCTAAATGATTTTTGTCAGTCTTTACGAAATTAAACTTCGAAGAATATCGTTTAATATGTCTAACATCATGGACTATACTAAAACCTTGTTCACTCTTTGACTTGAATGTTTTCTCAGATGCTTATTTTTGTCATTGCTTCATTCATGTATTATGTATGTGCTGTTCTTTTTCTGTACCTCTTGTTTATCCCATTTCGTGTTGTCTATTTTGTGTAATTGGACAATTGTCCGTTAATTTAAAAATAAAATAAACTAATATTTAGTAAAATATTTTTTTTCAAAAATTTAATAAATTAAAATTTAGTAACATAAAATTTTGTAAAATAAAATTTAACATAATAAAAATGAAGTAAAATAAAATGTAGTAAAATTTCGTAAAAAAAAAATTAATAAAATAAAATAAAATAAAATAAAACAAAATAAAATATAATTTTATGACGTGATAAAATTAAATAAAAAATGCTTTTATTTCGTATGGTGGACATCGTAAAACTGTCGTCTTAAATGTCAGAATTAGTTTGCTTTTAGCGTCAATCTTAAATAATATATCAGAGTAATATAATAGTCTTTTATTCCGGGCTTCAAACTTTCTTAACTCCGGGTAGGCAGACATGACTGCATTTATTTAACTTTTATATCCAGCCAGTCTTTGCGGTGGACGAGGTAAGGCTGTCGAAAGGTGAAATATGAAAGACTGCGCAATAAATATGTATATTCGCTGAATGCTCGTAATAGAGACGCGCAACCGTGTGTCATCAAAAGACAAAGAAGTGCATTCCTTACTGAATGCAATTCTTTGCAATGACCCTGAATAGAATTCTTTGCAATTATCCTGAATACTCGTCGCTTTGAAGCGCTGCGGTGGTTTCCAATCAACCAAAGAGTCATTCCTGGACGTTAATGTCGTAAATCTGAAACGATGCGTGATTGGTTTATGATTTTTAGCGAGCTCTGTGCCAGAGCATTGATAAGAGCGTTGACTCCAGGGTTGGACTCAGAAGTTGGGAGTTTCAAACCCGCATATATTTTACATACATTCATCATAACGATAGAGGTGGCCTGTCTCGGTTACTTGGAACGGGTTCCTTTGCTATCAATGGAGCCGTCGATATTATTTCTCTTAGGAACCGGTTATTTTTTGAACCGGTATCTTTTGGAATATTATGATCAAAAATTTAAAGAAATACGTAAAATTTGAAAAAAACTAGACAAAATAATTAGGATTTTTTGGGAGGTCCTGATGAGAGATAGAGAGACCACTATTGAGAATTGAAAGTATAAGATCTGAATAGCCCGGTACTTATTAACCACCTATTTTCCCTTCCTCACTTCCCTTTAGCCTCGCAACATTCCCCAAATTGGGAATGTCATAGTTCCACTGACACCGGGCAGTCGAAACTCTTGTCCAGTGTCACACGAAATCTTTTCTCTTTTTAGTATGCTTAAAGTTGTCTTTAAATTAAGGTAATATCAGTGGCGGCTCGTGACTTTTGAGTGAGCTAGAATTCTGATTAAATCTAAGACTAAATATTCTTACAAAAAATTGAAATTTTGAAATAAAAATCATTTTTGGCTTCAACAACATCAATAACGTCCTATTTTTCAATCTTAGCACTCCAGCTCACTCAAAAGTCACGAGCCGCCATTGGGTAATATTATCACATTATATATAGTACCCGTGCGTTATTTAAACGTGTATCCGCCTTTTTGTTGTCTGATACTCTTCTAAATGTTACCCTACTGTATTCTTTATTTATGTGAAGTAATCTTCCTAAAGATTTTCGCATGTACCTCTACCTATTTACTCTCTGCGATCACCATAGCATTCTGTACGAAATTCTTGTACGATTATCACTTTAAAATTTGTTCCTCGGCAAGCGGCTTATTTGTTGTAATTTTCGAAGGGTTTTATTAATTTTCGAAGCGGAAGCGCTCAAATATCAGAACCCGCTACAACGACGTAGTTTGATAACACTTTCCGGGTATTCTGAACCTTTTTGTTTTAAAATAGCTGAAACTTCTAAATGGCACGAGAAGAAAGGAAAGAAAGATCCAAAAGACGGGTACAAGTAAACTCGTACTTTCTTTATTCCATATTTCAGGCCAATGGGCTCCGAACTCCAAAGTGGGTAAAGATGGGAACTACTTTTGAAATACAAATTCTTGGCGAGCTTCCTCCAAGGGGAAGGGGTTGGACTGTAGGAGGACATCCAGTGACATCGGGAATTCGGAATTAATAGAATTATTCCAATATTCCGTATAATAATCATGAAATGGAGTTCATTGTAAAAATGTTAAAACAGTATTTTCTTTAGTTATTCGACCACAAACAAATTATGTAAACATAATATTGTATTACACTGTCGCAATTTACGTCTTTACGATTTCCAATTAGATTCCTTTGAATCTAACTGGAATTCTGTATTAATTGATAAACTAAAGTTCTTAAAAACTTAAGACAAGATTTTTGTGCATAGCGCAAAGGGTAACAATTATTTTTATAAACAATAATTATTAATCTAAAACACTCATCCAAATTGAAACCTTCCGAGCAGAAATGTCGCCGGCAGGACTCCGCCGATGCTCTACCGTTGATATAACACTAGTATATATTGATTAACTTGGCGGGTTTGCGATAAGCCGACGTAGCTCAACGGTAGAGCATCTGACCGGACATTAGAAGGGTGCGGGTTCGAGTCCTGCCGGCGACATTTATCTTTGCTCGGAAGGTTTTTTCAATTTGGATGAGTGTTTTAGATTAATAATTATTGTTTATAAAAATAGGAATTCTGTATGTTTAACCCTTTGACTACCAGTGTTATTTAAAAATTTCATATTTTTGTTTATTTGTTATTAATATTCACGTCATATTAACATTTTCCCCGCCTTCCTCTTCCCTTTCTCCTTCCCCTCCCCAATACCTTCAGCCTCACACATTCCCCAATCGGGGATTCCATAGTCTTACTGGCCCCAGACCGTTGGGAGCAGTTGGGACTCTTGTACGGTATTCATATAAAAAAAAGAAAGTTGCTTTTGTAAATTTTATGAATACTGTAATATTTATATTTTCTGTTCTTTTACATTCCTATATGCATTTTTACCTATGGCGCAGTTTATTATTTTTATTTCAAGTGAAATTTTCGAGTGTAAGTAACTTTTGTGCATGTATATTTTTACATGTGATATAAAAAATATGTACTTACATGTAAAAGCCCCCTGGGGGTTTACATAAATGAATAAATAAAAAATTTACACAAAGATTTTTAAATGTGAACTTTTCGTTTTCTAATAGTGGGGAATCTTTTCTGTGACGTCTATTTTTTTTTGCTAGGTTTCACTCCATATTCCCGCAATAAATACCACAAATATTGTGAATCTATCACTATATTTGCTATAGTTGCTTAGTCTGAGATCCATTATTATTTATATTTTGTTTAAGTGTTTCTTTATATTATTCATGTTACAGTGCAAATGTTTTTTTTTAAATAAATGGTTGGTGTGTTAGTTTTTTTCCTTACTAATCAAAAGTAACCCATGAGACCTAAAGATATATATATTTAAATTAGAAAAAAAATGTAAAAATGACAAATTTCTAATACTTAAGTAAGGTGTTATCAAACATACTAAAACATGTTATATACGTTGAAACGATAATGCGGTGCTGAAAGGGTTAAACGATATAAAATAAAATATTTTATTTCACGTCATATACAAATTTTCTTGCTTACCAAATAAACGTCTCAGAACACTAGGTGAATATATATGTACATTTGTATTTTTTTCGGAAATTCGTATTAGTTCTAATATGTAAGATTCCACTAAAGCACTCTATTATTTATATCATACTCACACATCTCATCGAAAGGGTATTTAAGAGAACGTTAAAATTAATTTTATCCCAGTTTCGAGATGTTTCAGTTCTTTCTCTATTATACATCATCCCATCATAAAATCTCACTTAAGTATAGGTACAGGTAGTAAGTTTTTGTCTCCGGTCAGGAGAGGCTTTGTGCCCGCCAGTTTTATTCTGCATTGTCGTGAGTGACGCAGCCTCCCACTTCCTCGTTCGTGTGGCAGTTAGTCACGCCGGTACCTGGTACCTACCTGTCCACAGTATCTACCTACCGAGTCAACCTGATTACAGTTCCTGCCTATATAGTGTACACCTACCTAGTCTGCAGTACCTACCCAGTATGCAGTACCATTCAGTACCTAAGTAGCTCACGATACGTATAGTTTGACATTTAAAAATAGACAAAAATTGAGGGAGCTGCGATCGTTTAAAAGGTTTTAAATTCCAACACCAAAATGGCTCATATGAAGTTTAATGCAAATTAAAAAAAAAGAAAACAGAATAGTCCAAGTGCATATGATATTTTACGTAGCAACGATTATTTAGGAGCTAATGTTAATTTTTTTATTATCCTTTTATCTATTTTCAATCCAAAAACTTGTTTCTCTTTTTCTTCTTCTCTTTATCATGCACTACATCATGTATTGTGCCCTTTTATATCTTATTATATGTTTGGACCGATTGCGGAATTAATTTTGAATATACTGGGAATTGCTATGTTTCCCCCGCTCCCCGTTCCCGTTCCTTCCTGCGTTTACGCAAATCATATTGTAATTCGAACTCCCGCCGGTTCAACTGTCAAAACCAAATCGATTTGACCTTACGCAAGTTCTACCCAATTACAAATTACGAGCCGCAGAAGACAAATAAAACTTAGTGAAACGCATCCACACCAACTCCCGCAAACAGTAACCCTTTATACCAATATGCAAAGTTTTTACCAGTGATTAAACACTAAATTAATATTCAATTTAATAAAAGTCGCGAAACCTACCTACGGAGATGAGCTGCAATCGGTCTAGGGCTCAGCGTTGCGATATTATGTATTATATACAATTTTATGTTATCCGAAATATAAAAAAACTCTTTGCTTTTTTCAGTTTATACATAATATATATTATGCTCTTATATATTATGTATCATGTACATCAGATTATTAAAATTTTAATTTTTTTTTTTGTGTTATCTGCAACTTTTTTTGCTTCTTTATTGGCTGTGTCATGCACTCATACATTATTATACATATATATCATATGTTACACTTATATACCCGCTACGTATCATGTTTGTTATCTTAAAACTTTTTTTTCTTTCTTGTGCACAAAAAAAATGTTATATTTTAAATTTTGTAAAAGTCCGCCAGAGCGTTAGTAATTAATAAATAAATAGCTTTTAGTTTAACCAAATGGTGTTCAGAAATTAGTGGTACTTTCGAAAGGAGATGATTCTGCATTATATTCTAAGACTATCATGTTTAATTTTTTTAATTATATAACGCTATTTGAAAGGCAATTTGTATTGTATTTCTGAAATTTTATGTATCGAAAGTTAGATAAATAAAAAAATCTAATTCGCAGATCTAAATTATAAATTTTGAAATTCGTTAATTTTGAGTTGTTTCTTAAAACAAATGTCAAACAACATTCTGTTCCTCCAAAATAATTAAAAATCTGTATTTAAATTCCAAGCTTGGCAATAAAATGCAGACATTTAATAAAGTGAAACTATATTTTTTCATTAATATGACAATACCAAGATGGTAAGTCTTTGAAATTTTCTTCCTCACATTCATATTTTATGTCTACTATAAAATGTCAGACTTTAAGAGGTGGTCAGTACCTAAATAGTGTACAGTACCTACCTTGTACCCGTGTGCCACTGTCACAGTCGATTCGCCGCAGGCCGCAGGACAGGAGATGTGACTTCTCTCCCGGTGAGGCGGACAGCGTCACTGTCCCGCGGGTCCGAACTTCTGTCTAAAACCGTCGTCCGCCGTACTCTAATACCTTCGCCCAGACTCCGAGAGACATGGGATCATGGCCTATCTCATTAGGAGTTCAAACGGAGAGTAAAAAAGTGAGAAAAAAATTCCTTCTACATCAAAAATACTACGTTACTCTTTTCCATATTACATTATTATTTTTCCTAGATCTAAAGAAATTTCATTATATCACTGCACCAGAAATTAGCGACCTAGCAACAGGAATCAATTCGGCGATTCATTAAAACGTCCGTGGCTAATACTAATGAATAACATAATGTCGTAGGTTACAAAAAATTGTTTTAAATATGAAAATCACAATTTTCTTAAAAAACATTTCCTGTTCTCTTTTTTATGTGACAAAGTATCATCTTCAGTAATTAACTTATTTTAATAACGACTTAAAACACGATAATCTCAGAAAAAATCTGTCGATTCTTGCAAAATACTATTCCATACAAATTTATTGCCAACAAATATTCGTATGGCTGCGCACACGGTCGCCTTATAGATTACAAAGAAGTGCACGCTCGGCATGGCTTTCCGCTGAAGCGTCACAAGAATGACAATGTATGAACAATTTCTTAGGACAGAAATCCCGATAGACGCTGAATTCATAACGCCCATATGGAATTCATTTCAGATTCGCTCGTGCAGTATACCTATAATATGGACGGGTGAATTTTTTAGCACCGATTTTGAATGGCACGCTGTTTAAAGTATGGTATAATTATGACACTCCTTTGTTTTATTTTCCTTTTATTATGGGAGTTCACTGCACACACGCACGTTAGAGAAAACCCCAGTGCATGCGATGCATGAGCTAGACAAGTGCGAACAAGTATTAAGTAATAGTTGAACACTTATGCACATAATAATAATAATGTTTTATTATCTTCTTTTTTTTATAACAAAATAAAAAAATAATGATATCCTCACTGGGATTTCCCGTGATTTCATTTACAAAATAATAAATTACATTATTTTAAATTGATGTGCTTGATGAAAAAAGTAAAAATAATTCTACGATGAGGTGTTTTAAGCGCAGTTGAGTGGTTTCGGTGTTACTCTGTATTTTGGTGTTAATATATTTTCTATTTCGGATCTTCCTATGTAACGTATCCAGTGTTTTATTTGATTTTTAAATTTATTATGGTTGTTGTGATTTTGTTGACCCACCGAAGTTTCGGTTTCGACCAGTTTCGGCCAGTCAACAAGTTTCGGTTTCAGACGAAAATTAGCCGAAACTTTGGCTCAGGCGATCTCAATTACAAAAGTACAACATTAAATTTATGAAAATGATTATTTTATTTAAGAAAAAAATTGTTTTAGATAAAAAGTTTAACTTGGATTAGAAGTATAAACTAACTAGGTAACTTTTAAGGTTAAATGTGCCAAGCGCATAGATCTCAATTACAATAAGTAAGAAAATGATTGTAGATTCAAGTTTTCTTACAGTTCAAAGTTTAAAGTATTTATAATTTTCAAATTTTATTTCTTTTTGTTAAAGTTTATCGTATAATAATTCTGATTCGTAGTTAGTAATTCTAAGATTTCTTTTTTATTTTTTTTGTAATTTCTTTATGTAATTACCATAGAATAAAGAAGAATACAAGAAATTCGATGTGGGCGTGTTTCGTGATCCAAAAGTCTGGCCATCCGGACCTTAAATGTCTAATACCAAAAAATTTTTCACTATCATTTCATTTCCATCAAATGGAATGGGAATATACAATGCAGGCAGTGTAAGAGAGACAGAGCACTGTATTTGATGTATTTTCATTGGCTCTCTCGGGGATTGAACCAGAAGGCACTAAGTTAAAGACACACAGGCTTCCATTTAAATATACGTGGAAGGCACTTCTAGTGTTTATTCTTTATTCTATGCACACGGGCTTTCATTTAACTCTACATGTAAAGCTCTTCTAGCGTGTATTCTTTATTCTGTACACACACTACTTACGGGCTTCCATTTAAATATACGTGGAAGGCACTTCTAGTGTTTATTCTTTATTCTATGCACACGGGCTTTCATTTAACTCTACATGTAAAGCTCTTCTAGCGTGTATTCTTTATTCTGTACACACACTACTTACGGGCTTCCATTTAAATATACGTGGAAGGGACTTCTAGTGTTTATTCTTTATTCTATGCACACGGGCTTTCATTTAACTCTACATGGAAGGCACTTCTAGTGTGTATTCTTTGTTCTATCATATGCACCTATGGTATACATTGATGAATTGTTACATAACGAAGAACTAAAAAGCGCTGAAATTAAACCACTTTACTCATTAAATTGATGTCTTTTATTTCATTGTGCGTTTTATTAACTAACTCTTGCGAGTTTAACAATAAAAATACCCAATTTCGGAGCATATAGTGTTTTTAACTTACTTATAAATTTCGGTTTCGGCTGAAAATCTAGTCTCAAATTATTTCGTACATTTTATCATATTTGTCCTTTTGACGACTTAATTATTTATTTGTTAGTTGAGAATGTGCGTTGTGTATAATGTCTGTTGGGACTGTCTAGACCAGTGGTTCCCAAAGTGATTCCTACGGACCCCGAGGATTCTCGTGACGCTAAGAGGGGCCGTGGCAAATAAAAGTTCATTTGGGGACGCGTCAAGGGATCTGCGAAAGGTTTAAGAGGAATAATAATAGCCAAAAATATTTTCTAACAGCTGTGTGTCTTATGTCACCTCGAATATACGTAATACGCATAAAGTTCGCTTCGCAAGTGGTGTCTAGAAATGTTTGTTGTGAACGCAAATATCGGGTTTTTATTTATTTTGTGAAGAATTTGGTAAGAAAGAAAAAAAATGGATCAAGGGAATCCTTCCTAAATAATCTCAGCTATAAAGTAGTATTTTTTAAAACTTGTTTTTTACATGCGTTCATAATTTTCTATTGAAATAAAAAAAAAGTGGTTTTCGCTTATATTTTTAACAACGCAATTATGAAATTTATCTTAATTATTATGAAAGGAATTTCTAGGAAAAAGTTCAATTTATCCAAAGCATATTTTCTGGTTATCGTAATGTAAACCGATTCATTGTATAGAATAATCGAAATAGTGTTTTTTATTGATAGCTTCGCATTAATATAAAATAAAATATTTGTGACCCATTTTCATTATTATGAAAGTTTCAAATAAATAACTTGGTAGCCATTTTTACGGTGGAATACAGGAGTAACTTATTGGATTATCCACAAATGGGGAGCTGAAACCAAATGTTTGAACAAGGATAACACAAATTCTCGTTACAAAAACAGCTACCAATTTTAAATCCTGCATTATGGCCCTCTGTACAGAAGCTGTTGATTGCTTCTTCGTCTTCCTATTCACAGAACGTGGATTTAGTGCAGTTAAAAGCCTCATCACGAACAAAAGAAACCGACTGCAAATTAGTGCTTTTGTAGACACTTACGAATGTTGACAAACATCGATCCGAGCATTAATAATCTCATAGAAAAAATAATATGTTTTGTATTTTAAAACAAAAGTTATAATTTCAGTAACTACTACTTTAAACATTAACATATTTTATTTGTCTCTTATTTTTACGTCACAATTCAACCATTCAAGATATTGAAGTTAAATTTGCAATTTTGCTACTATGCAGTTGTGTAGAGTTATTTCACTTGGGGGTTCATGGTCAGGCTTTTGCTATGGGAAGGGATCTATGGGCATAATAAGTTTGGGAAACACTATTCTAGACGAAGATATTATTATG
Organism: Halesus radiatus; assembly: GCA_022606495.2. Classification (NCBI taxonomy): domain Eukaryota; kingdom Metazoa; phylum Arthropoda; class Insecta; order Trichoptera; family Limnephilidae; genus Halesus; species Halesus radiatus. Next base: position 37,495 of record JAHDVE020002004.1, on the reverse strand, counting down.
TGTTATAAATGTCGCCAATCACCATAAGCCCCATTAAGTGGAACGGCTGTGCGGCCTGTTTCACCCAAAACTTATTTAAAAACAAAATATGTAAAGTAATTTATTAACAAATAAATGTTTTTTATGTTTTTCACGTAAAAATAAATATTTATTACCAGCCTGATTTTGTTTGGAATCAACAGAAGTTAAAGAAGTTGAGAGGAACGGCTGCGCGGCCTGTTTCATCCAAAACTTAATTTTGGATTTGAGGTCAATATTTAATTAAAGGTTTAGTAAATATCTACTACGTATGTGAAGTATTTTATTTATTTATGTTTTAAATTATTATTATATTTAAACTATAATATTGTCAGGTTTCGTAAGGCGAGAATGTTTGTCATTCTTTATTATTTTTATTTACCTGTGTTTAGTGACTAGATCTGAATATACAGATACTTCCAAACCTTCCTCTTACTAATCTCCTCCCCCCAGGATTTCCTTAGGACTAGTGTACGGTACCTGATAAGTATGTAGGCACTGCCGAAAACCAGCTGCACTCCGGGCTCAGAGGTAGGCTTTGTGCAGTTTTTCAAGTTCGTGTGCGGATTGTTAATTGAATATTAGAAAATGTCTATTTTATTATCATCTTCGGCTGATTGTTATGGCCAACTGAATAAATGACCGTATAAGCTCCTTACTAAATTCATGTTTTTACTATTTTATTTCTGTAATTCATTCTTTTGGTTCATTTTTCTTAGGATAGGCACACCTTTTCAGCCTTTACGGACTCCACGCTACTGCTGAGCAGTGACCTTTTTGTCAATTGCTAAAATTATATAATACTTATTTAAAAACAAAATATGGAAAGTAGCTTATTAACAAATAAAGGTTTTTATTATTATTATTATTTACGTAAAAATAAATATTTATTACCACCCTGATTTTTTTTGGAATCAACAGAAGTTAAGGAAGTTGAGAGCTTATCGTTGATTTCCAGCTGCTGCGGAATGAACGGATAAAACTCGACGCCGAATATTTTTACTCCCGATCTGAAAGAGGCTTTAATGTTATGTAGATACAAGGAGACAATCAATGAATGACAAAGGAACTTATGTCGTCATATTCAGATAAATGTGTTAGATACTTTCGAATTACTTTAATGTTTCATCATAGTATTGTTGTGGATATACGAGTATGTATATTCTACTTGAAAAATAATATATGATGAATGGATTGATGAATCATGGCTTCTGTTCAATATAATAATATGAAACACTGTAATTACTATTGTATAGGTATGATGGTAGGACTTAAACGTGATAACTGATAACTTTTTTAGAGAGAATGAATTGAAAATGATTATTATGAACTCATGTTTATTGTTGAAGATAGTTAGTTAAGTTATAATATAGTAATGTAGTTGATTATAGTTAATTTTATTACAAAAAATTTCATGTTTAAAAGTACACTTCATAGATTTGCAAGAAGAGTGACATAACTCGAAAAGTTAGTTTCTCCGGAAATCAATTAGATTTTTTTTTTTGTGAAAATTGAGCAATAGGTACTCGGTTATTGTAGAATAAGATAAGGTTATTGCGAATGTAGCTTGCAATTCTAATAATATTATGTTTGTATTTTTTACTATTATAAATTTTTGACTAATGACATTGTTCTTAGTAAAAATATTGATTGACTAAACCGTTTATGAAAATATTGGTCCAACGCAAAATGGGACATTCTCATTGAAAATCTCACTCCCGAGGTTCCGTATCAACTACTGATCCGTCATTATTACCGAAAACCGTTGGAGATATTCCCCAAATAAGAATAGTGACACTACTGCCCTCAGCGCCGTGTAGGAATGGTACATAAGTGTTATTCTTCGAGATAAAAGATTATTACTTTTATTGTTAATTTTTTTCAGATATTTCGAAAATTATGATTTTTGAGTCACTCTTCTTGCAAACTGACGACTTTAATATACATTAGAAATAAACAAAAGTATAAAGTTATCAATTTTTTTTTATTGCAGTTCAGAAACCTCTGCATTATTTTGAAGCGTGTTTCGTTAGGTCTCCAACTTAAAACTACCCACATAATCTACCTTCTTCCGATGAACAGTGGCAGCTGATGATTATTTCCGTAATTACATATTTATATTTCTTGTAGCCAGTTTATTTTGAATGTCATTATTAATGTATGGTTTTGTGGGAGAACCCGAACCAGAAAACCTCCACAAAAGTTGGTAACAAAAAGGGGAATGCAAAATCCACGAAAATAATGTAATGGGAAGATATTTTCATACACAGAATATGAAATTATCACTGATAAATTTTTAATTTATAATAATAATACTATACTAATTTTTATAGCACTATTTTTGCAGGTATTTAAAATACACTCTTAACATTATAAATTAATCTAACCGTTTTTATTTTTATATTTACTTGAACCAAAGTAGATTTTTCTTCAGAAAATTTTATTATAATTTTCCACAGTGACAAATCAAGGGTGTAAGTACCAGTTTGCGTGCATTGCTCTATGACTAAAGGCAGACTGTGTGTAGTTTTTCATTGCATATTTGAAAATGGGTATTTTATTATCATCTTCCATTGATTATTGTGGCCAACTGAAAAAAATGGGCGTGCAAGTTCTTTACAAAATTCAAGAAAAAAATAATTTTGATCAGAATTTTTTTCGTACTTTCCTATTATCGTTTCATTTCTTTATTTGATTAGTTTTCCTTGGTGTATGCATAGCTTTTCTGCCCTTATGGACTGCATGCCACTGGAAAGTACGACAATAACCACCAACCATATTAAAAAATTACTCATTTTAACCTAATCACAAAATTTACGTTTTTTTTTTATACGATTGTAAAAGCTTTTGTCAAAATAACTCAATAAATATCTATTTGAACAAAAAAAAAACAACATTTATAACTTTGAAGAACACACAAATAATTTGAGCTCATAGACATTTATTTTTATGACCTATTTTTTTTAAATTTAATTTTACATAAGAAAAAAAATACAATGCAAAAAGTCCCGATAAACTACTTTTTTGAAGTTTGTCTAACGGGAGCTTGTTTTTTTAAACTTAAAATTTACAGACAAGATTGCAAAATATGTAAAATAAAAACATTAAAAAAAAACAACATGTAACATAAAAAACAATCTTAAAACATAAATATTTCTCAAGATCTCACTCTGTAATTGAACAATATAATATCGGGTGTGATGTGAGTATGTAACACGTAACATTATAATTTAAAAATACATCAGCATTTAGTCCGGAATGTTATTACATCATTAAACTTCCATAAAGGGGAACATTGTCAAACAGAAGCATTTAGAATAATTTAATTTGAAAATTCTGCAGAAAGTCTGAAGAAAAACGAACAGAATAATATTATTACATCTTTATTGGAAGTAGGAAGACGTAAGCGAAGGAGAAGGAAGTGAAAGATTCAAGGAAAGTAGCTATAAAACCCTCCCGGTAAATGCTCCACCACCCACTTCATCGCGATTCTACCATCTCGCTCGTCTCTTCTTTGTCGGGCGCGGGTCTACTCTATTAAACTCTACACAATAATTATATTGTTTTCGCAAATTCGGCAATACTTGTGGCAGAAAGAAAGCGCAGTGTTTTTAGTCATGGCATTCTTTCGTCACGAAATAATAAAGATTTTTGTAATGCGATGTAGTATTCAAAAGAAAAATTATTTACATTTACCAGATACCCGGACACGTGACGAGAAATGCAAAACTTATATTGGAAATCGAGCACACATAAATTTCACATGTACTGGACCGTCTAACTCTATAATGAGATTCCAGCAAGATTACTGAAATTGATAATATTAGCTCAATTAATACAGAGCTCACCGTCCGTGGACCAAAAGGAGCAAATAATACATAGAGATGTCCTAACACGCAAAGGGGGAAAAAAAAAAAAAAACAAAATAAGAGGGGCGTGAGCGAGCTAGTTGCGGCGCCAAGTTAAGTAAAACATCATCTAACTAAAAAGGTTCAGCTTGTTTACAAAACCGAATATTTTGTTCGAGTATTAAATTTGACCCTTTTTATAAATGTTTTGTAATTTGCTTATCACAATAAAAAATACGCGAAACATACGTTGACGGCAGTGAACCAAAGTTGGTGACAAAATGGGTGTCACGTGACCTTTTCCATCAACCGTCGAAATTGTACTTAGGGCAAGTCTATTAATTCTAAAGTCAGTGAAGGGCCCACTAATAAAATTTATTAAGTATATACTCGTATATTAAGTTCTGCAAGTATTTTAGTTTTTTGCTATTGTGACAGCTGTTTCGGCGTTCACGGTCATTTTCAAACAGTGATTAGGCCACGTTGAGATGACTTATTTATATGATTCTATTTACCCCTGTCCAATTTCAATTTCTATGATACCTAAAATGATTTATTACCGGTGAAACTGATTTACTGAGAAAATAATTGTGTCAATAGATTCGGTTTTATTATCACGTATTAGTATTACTGATTATACAAATTTTATAAACTGATAAAAATACAATGTTTTACATATAGTTTATTATGTCCGTTATCCGCGTTCTTATCAATAATGCATTAAGCGTAAAATAACTTTTATCCGTCGTAAACTATGTACATAATAATCATTTTTTGGTTTGTTCAAGCGCGCTTTGCATTCCTAAACCTGTGCCAACAGGGAATTTCGCTGTAGAATCGGCTGGGCAAACAACTCCACTCCAATCCTCGGCCGGGAGACGAAAAGGTTGCGACTTACCAGCGCTAAACAAGCACAAGTGTAAATACCATTTAAAGTGGATATTCTTATAAAGACTGGCCAACTAATAATATGTATTCACTGAATACCCAAGATTCGCATTTACACAGACCTGAAACACAAGCAAAAGCTTTAATACTTTGTTAGTTTTGTATAATTATGCCAAGGAACGTTTGTGGTCGATCGATTCACTGCCATCATTATTATAATTTTATTTTCCTAATCGGATTGCGGACCCTTTGTTTGCATAAGGCGTCAAAGGTGTCCCAATTCTTTCAATACGACCGCATCGTTGCTGGTTGAATTCTGGATCCTCTATCAATTGGATTAGGTACTTCCACAGCCGTTGTCTCCACGTGATACATAGGTGGAGTCAAAAATACTCGGCGGTGTGTGAATGCTGTGCGGTGCAGATTACGGAACATGCAGTCGACGAATTCGACGAATGTCCGCTCCATTTGTTCCCCACAGGAATTGATAAGGTCCAGGGCAACGCCCGAGTCCCTGGGCTGCCTCAAATACCTTGATGTTCCCCTTTGACCCCCATTATCCGAAAGAAGAAAAGAAATTGGAGATTTTATTTATTCAATTAAAAAATTGTTTTACAGTAAAAACACTGTCCAACTGGGAAGTTCCCGTTTTAGGATCCTGTATCTCTTTGCTCCATATCTGATTTCCGCGTACCTATGACTCAGCAGCGAGAAATGATCATTGTTTGAAAAGGAGATATGTTAATACGGAAGAGAGAGGAATCGCTCTCATATAAGTATTACTTAGAGCGTACCTAAGCGATCATTAAAAAATATATTTAATAATACACGATATTTATTAATAAAGAAACCGTGTGATTTTTTCATACCCATAACATGTTAAATAATAGTACCAAACGTGTTATTTATATTTTTCGGAGCATACTTTGCTTTTTTTCTACCGAGGTATTTCATATACGAGTACACTAGGTTTTGCCTATTGCAGTCTTGCAATTGGTTGTGAATGGATAGTGATTTGTGTTTAAATGTGGATGAAGCAGGGAATGTGTGTGTTAGAAATAATTTTTGAAATGAATGTTAGGAAAAATATTTCTCCTCACCCTCCTACATCTACCCCTACACCTACCCTTCCTCCTACCCCTTCTCCTACCCCCACCCCTACCCCTACCCCTATCCCAATCCTAACCCCTATAAGGTTTAGTGTGAGTCTTATCTCACAAAAAGGGACCCAAGGAGCTTTCTGCTCAAATTTTCATATACGTAATAATATTTTTTTCGACTAGACATCTTAATAGAGATTATCTTCAAAAATAACTTTTTCTAAGTGCATATAAACTTCAAGTTTTCAAGGGAAGTTTGTAATATGTACATATACATTCTGAATGCGGAGGCTTATCTTCCTTCTGGAATTTCTGATAGAATTCTTTACGACCGTCGTTTTATGTTCTATGCCCACCTCAGATCATGTCTGAGATACCTACTAATATTCTGAGCACATGCTCGTATTGCCCGTTGCCCAAGCCGCAGACATACAGATTGTTCCGTAGAAAGTATTCAGGTAAAACAATGTGTCATTATATTTGAATGTTATTGAATAACTTCATTTCTTTCCCTTATTCGCCATAAATTATTATTTGTTTTTCCGAATAGGATATAATGCACTTTTTGTTAATTCATATCTTCTTATAAGTTCACTTTTTGTATCTGAAATGGCTTTCTTTTATTTATATGAGTTTGTTACCACAACATCAATAACATTATTATATAGTGGTAGATACTTTTAGTATCGTCCTGGTGAAAGACCACCATTCAAAATAGATTTAAAAAAAATATTTTTATAAAACATAACACATGAAGAATTGATCGATGTCTGTCTCACTGGGAAATTCCTCTGTCGCGACAGACGTAGGTACATTCATTATATAATAAGGTTAAATAATAGTTCGTTTGAAATGGTGACCAGATCTGAATAGCCAGGTACTTCCCCACCTACCCTTTCCCCCATCTCCTCCCCCACCCACTACCTTCAGCCTCACAACATACCCCAATTGGGGATGCCATGGTTTCATTGGCTCCAGACAGTTGGTAGCAGCTAGAACTCTCGTGGGGTACTCGCATAAAAAAATGTATATTTCCTGTTTTGTATTGACGGCCTCCATGGTCGAGGGGTGAGGCTCTCGACTACGAATCCGAAGGTCGCGGGTTCAAATCCCGGCGTGCGCTAGTAAATTTTATTTAATCAATTTGTGTTGTTTCACAATTAATTAATTAAAAATAATATGTAGTATATTTGCGCATGTTCCAGAGTGGAAGATACTCTCAGTATCGCCCTGGTGAAAGACCACTATTCAGAATTGAAACGTTGATTAAAATGGCTTTGAACCGTGTTTGGTGACCAGATCCAAATAGCCAGGTATTTACCCTTTTCCCCACCTTCCTCTTCCCCTTCTCCTTCCCCTTCCCGCTACCATCAGCCTCACAATATTCCCCAATTGGGGATGCCATAGTCTCACTGGCTCCAGACGGTTGGGAGCAGTTGGGAGTATTCACATAAAAAAATGTTACTTCACAATCATTTCATGTTGGTAACTGTAAAATGTAAGTTTGTAAAAGAATTCTGCCTCCACATAAATTATCCCATCTCTAATGTATTTGTTTTATTGTTTCAGGTGAGTGCTCTTTTCTTTTACTCCAGATTTTCGGATTGCTCCACGTTCACCTGACAAGGTAGGGAAGCTAATGCAATACGACGTAAAACAAGGGAGTAACCAACCAAAATAATAAATACGTTATGTATTCCTAAACTTATTTTATAAAAGAATTATCGCTCAGTTACCGAATAACTCGATTTATAAATGAATATAAATAAACGAAACCTTTTATTTTGTTCACTAATAAGCATGAAAGATATCTTGTCCTTTACAATTTGAAACTATGAATAGAAATATTATCTAGTGTTTAGGGCTCTAAATAACTGTGCATCATTACAATTTGACATGTGATTAGTAGATAAAACACGGTTTACTTATTAAGACATTTATTAAGACTCTTACTTATTCCAAGACTTTTCAAGCTACGCTCCAAGCGAGCCACCTTAACCAATGCACGACAGGTGGCAGGTATATTGTTACTCTAAGGTACTTACTGCCAACCTAACGGCTTGCCTAACACAATTTTAAAAAACGTCGTCGAGAATGAAACGAGAATGGGAAAGGGAAAATACATATTACTAAAAGTAGCACTGTGGAATCATTTAAAGAGATTCTTGCGTGTGTAGTGGTGTGCAGTATCGCAGGACTACTCCGAGGTATCAGGAGACTGCGGGCGAGTGTTCCAAACTATTTAGAACCAATTTGAATAGCTCTCTATGCGCATAAATACATTCAAACGTGCGCTCTTTTTTATTTTTATTATTTCAAATAAAACATACAACGAAGTAGCACTCAACAAAAACTCATTATGAGACTATTAATTTAAGCGCCCTTAAGGTGATTTTCCCACGAAAACGGCGCTTTAGAAGTGATCCAATTATTATTATTATTATTACATAATATTTGGTTTTACATTAGCAAGTTTTTAAAGCAAATATTTGAAAATATAAAAACAAAAAAATATGTGTAAACAACAGGAAAATAACACAAACAAAAGGTACAGGCTCGAAATATACAAATACATTTTAAAAAAATACGTAAAAATACATAACAATACTTTACAAGGGAGAAAAAGTAAACCTATATCAGAATCCACAAAGTTTAGCAAATGATTTGCCTGTACATCAATTGTTGATGTTACGATTATTTCGATGGCTTAGAGTTAAAATGTTATAACTACAAAACATGCTTCGTAGTTGTGATATAATAAAAACTAATTTATTGTTAGATTGCAGTATGATATTATTTAATCAAAATAATGTCTCAAGTATTAAGAACACTTTCTTAAACTTAACATTCTAATTTTTTGGGAAAAAAACTAATTTTTAGTCATTTCCTAACAATTGCCATTTTGTAGTTGTAAAGTTGAATGAATCTGAATCAATTATTTACAAGACGGAATGTCATCAATCATTTGTCGATAGTAGTATCTAGATTTTTCCCATCGCTACACTTTTTAATCGAATGCCTATGTTTGTATGTGTGTCTCATCGTGATTACAGTGCTTCACCCCAGGGTAAGCCATGTTGAGATTTGGCCTCCTTCATTTGTGGACGCTCAAAAGGTTCAAGTGGACTGAAAGTTAATGATAAACGAGTTACTTGATCGTGTTAGGTATTGTGTTTTCATGGTGAAACGAAAGGAATGAAGATCCTACCTTCTAATCATCGGCTTGGACGATACTTTTTGTGCAAATTCCAGTTTGAAGCTCTCTGTTACTACTTGTAATATTGTTTTTGGAAGTTTAAAAAAACACTATATGAGATTATCATCTATCGAAGATTGCGGCGATGCAAAAAACGAGAATTTATTAACACGATACAGGTGATGCATTCGTGATAGCGACGAAAGTGCGAATGATAGTTAGTTGGAAATAAAATCACAAGTGACGATGAATATTGCTCCCTTCTTCATTTCTTGAAGAATCCGTCTTCAGTGGGTATCTTCGAGGATGGAATTCGTTGAAAGATGATGTCAATATTAAGGATAGAAGGAGATGGGAAACAGAAATCCCATCCAAGATGTTCCAATGTTAAACATCATTAATGTTGTCCGTCGTCTTCATCAGGCCTTCCCATTCTTCTACAATCTTCTTCCACATAGTCCATCTCTTCCTCGATGTGCCTCTAGTCCGCTATCCTTGGTGCACCCAAGATTTTCGGTGTCCCGTCATTTGACATGTCTCCACACGGCCAGCCCATCGCAGCATTTGTGACCTACAGAATTTTAAGATAGTTTTGATGTTTCGTGCCAAATTATATTAATTTTTTTTTTTTATTGATGTGAAAAGTTAATATACCGCATTGTATTTCAATGGTTCTGGCGTAGTTGCTTGAGAGCCCACTGATGACACGCGTAGCTTCCGGCAAAGGTCAGGGGTTCAACCCCGTTTGAAAATGACGATCAAATTAAGCTGATGTTGCGTGATGGTATTTGCAGGTGATGCTCGTTAAACGCCAATTCAATTTACGCACTTTCGCTCCAGCGCCGTGAGGGAGGAGGAATTCAATAACGTCCCATTTGCGAGGGGGACATCACAAAGTGTGAAAAGCTCGTAAGAAAAATCTTTGATGGAACAGTGTGACGCGTTGCTTTAAAAGAATATGAGCCACCTTTTTTATTAAATCGACTAGCTGGTACCGCAGAGTAGTTTTCCAAAAATATTCAATAATTTATAGAATACATTTGTAAGATATATACTTAACTTATTTGTGCAATCGGAGGCATCTCTACTGTTAGTATAGAGCAGTGGTTCCCAAACTTATTATGCCAATGGACCTCTTCTCATGGTAAAAACCTGACCATGACCGTGAAATAACTGCACAATAGAAAAATTAACTCTGATGTCTTGAATGGTGAATGGTGTATGTAATGAAATTACAACTTTTATTTTAAAATACAAAACACATTATTTTTAAATGAGATGGGTGAATATGATGGGATGATATGAGATTATTTACGAGTATGTTCGGCTTGATGTTTGTGAGTAACATTCGCAAGTCTCCACGACCACTAATTCGCAGTCGGTTTCTTTTTTTTCATGCTGATGCTCGTAACTGCGCTGAATCTACGTTCTACTGAATGGGAAAACGGAAAATCAATTAACAGTTTCTCTACAGTGGACCAAAATTCTGGAACCAGAATATGTGATATTCTTATTCAAACATTGCTTTCAGTTCCTCGTTATTCAATAAGTTGCTCCTGTATTAGTATGGACTCATCTGAGTCTAGAATAATTGCAAAGGGGTCCAACGCCCAATCGGGGATGCTAAGTGAAGAATGTCTTCAAATTTTTGGCTGAGGTCAGAATGAAGATCCGTTAAGTGTTGAAAAGCAAGGAAATTTTCATCTCTCTCACATGGTGACCGAATAAAACAACATACTTAAGAATCGGCACACTTTTTAAAAGTGATAAGTACGAAAAAAAATTAGCCCGAAAACCTAACCTAATTTTTTTTTTTATTAAAAAATAATTTATTATTTGGGTTAGGTGAAATTTGGTTTTCGGGCTATTTTTTTTTCGTAATTTTAATGTATTTATAGTATGCCAATTCATGCGTGTGTTGATTTATTATGGAACCCTTTCATATCTACACTTATATTTTACTCGGGGCGTACAAATGGCTACCAATGTATTTATTGATATTTATTTTTGCTATGTATCTGTCATGTTGGAAGTTGTGAGAACGAAAATACGATGTTTAGGTTGGTAGCATTGTTGTGGGCTGGTCGGCTGGGCTGTCTATCGTATAACTTGAACTTGTCTGAAGTCTGAAAATAAACGTCTTATAAAGAAATCGTCTATAATTCAATTACCCGAGTGTAGACATATTAATTTTTAAATTTCACAGTAATGAAAATGGGTCACAAATATTTTAGTTTATATTAAACCTTTCGCGGACCCCTGACGTATAGAGACTAACAGCGTAAACAATAAAGTTCGTTCTTTAGTTCCTCTTTTAGCCACATACACATATAATTTCGTAAATCTGTACTTAAATTATATTACTATTTACTTTGGATTTACTTCAAATTCGAATAAGCTAATTACAGCAATGCACCATTGCGTAAAAATGGTATTTACCTACGCCCGGAGTCTATTTATTGAGTCGGAGTTTCCATTGTTTATTTATTATGTCGTTATATTTTATTTATTTATTGTATAATATACGGCCTATATGGACTTTTACATATAAAGTTAGTTATAATAAACAGGTGAAAAACACATCGCAGTAGGTTCAAAGATAATATATCGAACAAATACAAGAATAACATAGTGTAAGTACCATTCTAAGTAATAAGTTCAGAGGCGAAAAATCAAAACATACCTCACATTCACTGTTACTTATACTCTAAACACATATATTAATAATTATACAGGATGTATGCAATAATCGTTTGTTTGTATATGTATTCAGAGCACTTGAAAATGTCTACTATATCTGAATATGTATTACCTACTGTGTGAACTCGAGGTCCCAATGAATATTTGAAAGACTCAGTTCTGAAATTATTGTTACAGTTAAACGAAATTTTAGTTTGGGTAGTTCTAGTTGGAATATTAAATGTAATTAAGTTGGCTGTCTATAAAACCATTAGCAATTTTGAAAATAAAAGTATAATATTTTAGACGCCGTCATAGTTTTTTTTATTATTATTCTCAAATTGAATTGTAAACCAATTATTGTGACGTTCATCAAATTTACGTATCATCGACTATCAGCTCAATGAAATTAAAAATAACCTTTTTTTCGCGGCGTCGGGAACCAAACCTGCATCCTCCCGACTCCAAAGTTAGACCGTTGAAAGTAGTCCATTCCGTTTTGGAGGTCGTTATAAACATAACGAAAATAATTTACCACTTTTAAAACTGTGTACCATTTGGAAGTAGTTTTTCTGATACGAGCGGACTTTCTTTTCGTGATCACGTCTCCGTATCTCCCATTGTTTCAATAATGTTATTGATTTGTAGAATTTCCTCAAAGAGAATCTGTCTTTGTCCAAGTACCTACTCACCTCGTACCGTTTCAGCGAGTAACTTGTACTTCCACACAGCCAGAAAGTACCGGGTACACACTCTGTTTGTATTATGCAACAGTTCGGGACGTTCCGCCCAACGGTTCCGAGAGATTGTAGGAAATCTCTACAGAATTACAATTGAAGTTTTGTGCATTTTATCGGAACACAAAAGACTCCGCCGATCGCTCTGCAGATTGAACTCTTTAAAAAGGTAATTCCCCGCAAATTGTCGGAGCTAAAAACCGTAGAACCGTTTTTTGCAATTTAAAATTTCGACCCGAACAAAAAGGTGTGTTGTTTGTTATCAGACTTTCTGATTTATTTCTGCTTTTAAAATAAAAGAAAACCGATAAATCCAGATGGATTTGCCGCAACCAAAATACCGCTTTATCAAACAACGGCAATATTTCACGCGAGACAATTGCGCCCGAGTGTACCGCAAATGACCCACCGACAAGTTAGTTCGTATGCTGTACCTGCTGTATCACGCTGTTTTTGTTAGGTGATACCCATTTTTTTCCTTCTGTTAAAAACATATAAAAATTATTTCAGAATTTTTACAGCAATTCGCCAGATTTTGAATACCCCCTTGATAATAGCAAAATCGATTATTTTCCATCCTAATCTAATTACAATGTCCTACAAATTTAAAACCTTCTAGATACATTTACATAATAACAAATAAGTACCTACTTTAATACAGATTTCAGTGAGAAAACCAATTGTTTTTAATTGGCAATCCAAAAAAAAATGCGAAATGAAAATATTTTATTATTTACCAGAAATATATACATTTTTCAATTTATTTTTAATAAATTATTGAAGTTTATAAACCTGATTATAATATTTAATCATTGAAGAAGATAATATTAACATATCCTAAATGAAACACGAAACCGAAAAACCAAAGAAAATAAAAAGGTATCAGTCGCATCTGGGACTCGAACGCAGGACCTCTGTCTTACCGGGACAATCGCTTTACCGACTAAGCTAATGAGACCAGTTCAATTTACGCCATCTTTATCGATATCGTACCTCAAATTAAAGACTTGTCAATATTATCCTCCATTTTAAATACCATATTATTGGCTGCTATCTTTATGATGATTACAAAGTTCTTCCCGAACACAATTGCAAATTGAACTGGTCTCATTAGCTTAGTCGGTAAAGCGGTTGTCCTGGAAAGACAGAGGTCCTGGGTTCGAATCCCAGATGCGACTGATACCTTTTTTATTTTCTGTGGTTTTTTTTGGTTTCGTGTTTCATTTAGGATAAATTAATATTGTCTTCTTCAATGATTATATACATTTTTTTTGGAACTAAGGCAATTTCCTCAGCCATTGCGTCACCGCTATTTCACCCGAGCATTTTATCCAAGTTACTTCACCGCGCTACTGTAACGAACTTCAAGTATTGTTTAGCATTGTTAATTAGTGTTTTCCATCACCGGATGGACCGAGAACAAGCACAAGCGATGCGGGGTTTATTGGGTTAAGGCGAAGTTACAGAAGATGATGAATCGGAAGACTCGAGCACAAATGTGTTTTCCCCGCGTTACGGCCATTTATTCCGAGGTAGACGTAGACGTATGGACCTTTTCTCGGAAATCGAGAATGTTCTACTGATCCAAAATGCTTTCTCATGCCACCGGCCGTCATTAGTGCCGTCGCAACGGCTCCAGCCTACTGTGGGAATTTATAGACGGCGGAAACTAAACCGAAACAGATTAACAGCCCGTGAAATAATTACAATAAATACAGTCGGATCCATCGCAATGATTGCCATGGGCAACAGGCGTCTTCGGGAAGCTTTTAAAAATTCTCTGGTAAAAAAATGATTCTCAAATCCTTAAATATGTTTTAAAAAAATATATATCAATTATATCTGGCAAATCTGCAGATAAGCGTAAATTTCTAAAATGTATTTTTTAATAGAAATCAACAACAAAAAACAATTATTTTTGCTCAAAGTAGAATAATTTACCATCACGCAATTACCAATAAATTGGTAAATATCAGGTTATAAAAATAATTGTCACGTGCTTGTTAGCAAGCTTTGCGAATCTTGACCGATTATACAAAACAAGTTTTTTTCGCAAGAATAAAAATTCGTAAACAATTCTTATATTTTATTAAAAATATGTTACTACATTGGTCAGTGGCTGAGTTGGCGTCGCGTCTGGGTCCCGCCCAGGCGTCGTCGTGAGTTCAATTCCTCTGCTGGCGAAGTCCTCCATCTCGACACAAGCAACATCTTCCGTTTGCTCTGATGGCAGTAGGAGATCTTCAAATTATTCGTAACCCGGGAATATTTCTCTTTCTTAAAAAAAAATAATTAAAATGTCCGTATTTTGTTTTATTTGTTTTTATTATTTTATATACATACTTGTGTTGAAATTATAAATGTATTGCAATGGGCGGCTTTACAAAATTTTAAAGCCACTCATCTCAACACAGGACTGTCCTAGTGAGATGAGTGACTAATGTTTTTGTTTTGTTTTTAAATTGAAGAATAAATATAAAGAAATTCCTTTATGACAGATCAATAATTTCACATAACCGCATTAGAATTAAACCTTATATAATATTATAAAAATAATTTATTCGGTGGGGTTGTATCCTACAACGAAATTACATGTTATTACAAATATATCATATTAATTAGAGCATGCTGAGGACACAAATCTTTTATGCATTTTTGGAAAATACCGAATAGTATCTAAGACATAAACCGTTAAAATGCTGATATTTTCGGAGAATTTCGCCTGTCAGCCGATAAGCGTATGACGTCACAGTACATAAAATGACTTGCGCGGCAGTATGAGGTACTTCCATTCGAATTGTGAATTGTGTGTGATAACGTCGCATGTATTTGTTTTACCCAACTTCGAAAGCTCATAACTTCGCCATTTTTAAAGATCTACTATCGACTAACTAATTTTACTGCCGTTATTAAATCTTTAAGTATAATACATTTTCATTGAAATAAAATAAAAATTATGACACGACGAAAAATGTTCTCTTAGACATACATATTTACCTAAAGGAGTTTTTTTTAAGGGCCTCGGAGAGTTATTATTTATTAATTCAAAATAATGATAGTATTATTACGAAATACGATAAACATAATGTTTTTAAATAGAAAAATAGTTATTAAATATTTCATAAATTTACATAGGCTTAGCATTTATCAAAATATAATCAGAAATATTACTTTTTCTGACCGTCCCATTGTATGTTTTACAAAATATTTAAAATACGAATATGATTTTTAAAGTGGAGAAAAGCATTTTTAATCCTTTATCTTTGCGTTTTTGTAAATAAACATAACCAAAGATTTGTAATCCCCATTAGAAAAAAAAAACATTAAAGTTACGAAGTGTTCATGAAAAAATTAAAATACACACTGTTATTTTTTTAATTTATCTTATCGGCAAGTTACAGAAAAAACCTTCACAGCATTTTTTAAGGATATTCAACTTTTTAAATGTTTTTGTAAAACATGCGTAGAACGGCCAGAAATGTGTAATATATCTGATTATATTTTGATAAATACTAAGCCCATGCAAATATTTAAAAAAAACGTAATAAATATTTTTCTCTTTAAAAACACCATGTTTATCGTATTGCAAAAAAATATTACCATTATTTTGAATTAATAAATATTAACTCGCCCCGTTAATGTTCAACAAAACCCATGCATGTTGCGCATTGCTGTAATTGGTAAGTTGTTTAGAAAAGTATACTGAATAGTAATGTATGTTCTTCATTTTTTTAAATATTCCGGTCAATGGGCAAGTGATTGCCTCGAAGATAGTTGTAATTTAGTAACGATGATTTGCACTAACTTTTCCGCCTCGTCTTTTTCTGTTCTCTATATTATCTCCAAACAACTTATTTCCCTCCGTTGGAGCCCTCTCAGACCAATTCATCGTTTAATGTACAAGTTCCTTAAGTATTATAGAAGTTAGTAAAGTAAAAGTTGGAGGAATATTGTATCAAACATCGGTTGGCATCATTTATACTTGTTACAAGAAGCAACAAACCTTTGCCTGCCTAACAAGTTAATCGTTTTACACGAATCTGAGCTTTCAACTTTTCCCCGAGTAATCCTTTATCAAATTAAATCTCTTTTAATGTTTTTTGTTTTTTGTTTTAACCTTATTAGTATTTTAAACCAGTAGTCGCTAGCTTGTATCGTCTTATTAACGTTTTTTTTTCTTCTTATTGAATAATTGAAAAATATGGATGAAATTAATAATATTAACGGCCGTTCTTCCCAACCTACTGAGCAACTGTTGAGGCGAAAGTTTGCCTCAACGCTGTTCAAATGCACTAATTCGCTCTTGCCAACGAAATTTTCGGTCAATTTAACGATCGATTTTGTGCATTAAGTTCCCCTCAGTATAGGTATAAAAACCGAAATGATAAATGTTATTATTAATTTACAATCTGTTTTTCGCGATTCAATTACTAAGATTTATTTCCGTTTTCAAATGTCAAAATATGTTTTTTGTATGCTTCAAATAAAGCTAAAGAGAACCCAACTTATTTTCCTAATTATAGCTACGTTTTGTCTTGTTTTTTCACTCATCGAGAAACTTCAAATCTTCGAAACGAACAATGTGCTTTGCGACATTATCAAAAGTCAAAAACACTTTATTTTCAACATATTTTTAACACACACGTTTGTGAAGTATAAGATGTTGGTTAAAATGTAGATAATATAGGATAAAAAATGCTTGTAAACAGGCAAACAAAGCGAATACTTAACAGAACACTTGGCTGATCGGTGACTCAGATTGATCATTCGAAAGGTTGAGAAGAACAGCCGTTACATCGTTTTTCTTGTTTTTTTTTTATTTATTGGTTATTTAAAAGCTCCGAGGCTCATGATGGAAATGACGTTTAAAGCTGAAAATAATTCATTTGACCTACAAATTTAATGACGCCACAACTCACCTTTAGAGCGTGTTTTCTACTTATGAATACTGATTTCTACTATGCGTATGTTTGCAATGTTATATTATTATTTTGATTTAAATCAAAGTAGACTGAATCTTGTAGAAATGATATCTCTGAGGCGAATGTGCGGTAAAACTGTATGATCGTGTGAAAATTTTTGATATTCACAAATAATACATGTCTGAAGTAAGTGTAATGAGTAAGATTAAGAAAGGGACGCTTAGATGGTTTGAGCATGTGGATAGAATGAACGAACAAAGGAGTGTACGGAGAATATATATGTGAATGGAAGAAGAAGCCGAGAACGCCCGAGAAAGACATGACACGATTAAGTGAATCAAATACTTGAGTCGGGCCATGTCAGAAAGAAGAGAATGTATGAATGTGAATGATTTAAGAGTGTATGCGAAGATCGAGTTGTTTAGCGATCTGTCAAATCTGCCTACCCCTGCAGAGAAACGGCATGATGGTTAGTTAGTTAAAATCAAGTTATTTTTATACTGGAGTACGATCTGTTAGTTTCGTGTGTATTATTTGTTTTAAAACCGTTTCGCTTTTTTAACTATAACAATGATAAACAAATGTGCGCAATTTAGTATTAAAGATGGACTTAATATATATTTTTAAAAAAATAATGATTAATGAAGTCCTACAAAATAATTAAGACTACCGACAGTCAATGTACACAACAGAAACCATAAATAAATTAAATACTCGTAACTAATATTTAAGCCTTCATAAGTGCGAAATGAATGGCTGTAAATCAACACGGTGTACTCGGAATACAAAGCTTTTGCTGTTGTTTAATCACGAAATTGTAACCTATTAAAATGGTGTCAGGACGAAATTACACAGACGTGAATTTCACGTACCAGTATTACACTGCCAGAATTATACACAGACGGAATTACACATGGACGAAATTGCACTTGAATGAAATTACACATGGAGAGTATTACAGATACTGGAATTACACACTTCAGAAACATCTTTATCCTTTTTAGTGCTGTACTGATTTTGCAAAGACCTATTGATAATTTGTGTTATTAGTAAATAAATATGATATTAACTAAAAATGCAATAACTTGGACAAATATCAACCAAACTTAATGATTCTTTTTGAAATTAAACGGAAAAAGAATAGTATCCCATGCATCTAATAAAAAAACTAAAACTTCTAAATATATAAAGAATAAAAAAATAGAAAATTATGTCGCTTCACAATTGTGTTTTCCCGTGCAAATATCATGTAGTCCCGTCTTACAGCGGGCGCATATGAGGAAAATTCACAATCGCACTTCCGTCATCACTGTCTCCATTTATCAGATCGAAGGACTCATCATCCGTAATGTCGCCGTCCTTTGATACATCGTCTGCGATAGAACTAAGATCCGACGTGGTGAAATATATCGTTTTAATTTATTATAACAGAACAGACAATATATATAGTATACAAGATATACGCCAACTACAATACATCGCTCTCAAATGGAACGCGTGCTCTTTTAAGGATCAGCAAACGCACACTGAAGAACGAAGCGCCTAAGCGCTTCGTCGCAAATTTCGTCGCTAACGCCTGCAGCGCCATAGCGCTGCACCGTACTCTAACGGTTAAATTTAAATGCGTTTAATTGTGTTTTAAATAAATTTTAAGTTGGAAATAAAAAAAGTTAGTTTCCATGACGATATTAAAAGTGTTTTACTTAGATTAGATTAGGGCTAGTTTTTTTTCGTAATTTTATTGTCTTTATATCCTATTATGGTTCTAAAATGTAAATAGGTTTTTTTTAAGATCAGACATTCTAATTTTATCTTTTTCCGGCGATTGTCTATTTTTCAAACTTCTGACAACTTTTTCGATATCACACAGTTTTGCTTCTGTTAATAGCATGCTGTGCGGATTAACCCTGTGGTAGCAACTGTATTTCTTAATAAACCGAGTTCTTCGATTTACTATTCGCTTAAATAATCACATTTATCAAAACTTTCGTTAATGTTCTCTTATTGAACATCCACCAACTTTTCCATTTTCTTTACTATATCAAAGGTAAAATAAGAGAATCAATAAAAAAAACATAATTTGTACATATTAATGTATCTATATACATGTTAAGAAAAAAAAGTTATGCAATATTTGTACAAGACCGAAAATTTATAATAAATCTATGCTGTCCGGCTGTATACTTCGGGAAATACCACATATTCCAATCGGATTCCAAATTCCAAGAAACTTTTAATTTAACATCATATGAAATAAAAGAAAAGGGATTAATGAATGTTGGTAAAATATCTATCGCATTAGTTATTTCAAATAATAATATTTGGATAAAAAAATATTTTCTTCCGAACCTTCTTCTATCCTTTTCCGATATAAAATTTATTTAACTCTAAAATTTTAACCTATATGTATACACTTAGTGTATAATTCCAGTAGGTGTAATTCTCTACATGTGTAATTCTGGCAGTGTAATATTGGTATGTGAAATTCACGCCTGTGTAATTTCGTCAAGTAACCATTAAAATTCACGATTTGTTCGTAATTGGACGCACACATTATGTAGGCAAGCGCCTGCATAAATCATTTGAATTTCCTTAAGTTCTACCGAATCTGTTATTAATGCCATAAAGGTTTATGTAAGGCAGGTAAGAGGGAATATATGTAATTATTATAATTAATGCGGATTAATCTATAATTCGTTATAAAATACATTTCGGAAGTGTACACCTCGTACATAGATTTATTAGTAGACAGATAACAAATTAACACTATACGTGTTCGCTTTTTAATGTGTGTTACCTTCGGAAAGTTTCATAAATGGCTAACAAAGACGTTATTATCAAATTATCTAATACCGCCTCCGTGGTAGAATGGTAAAATCTTCGGGATCGGATTGAGATCGTGTGTTCGATACAAAGTGCGTAAAAAACATACGAAATTGATTTTTTTTTTAAAATATGATACATATTCATCCAAAAGTTCCATTGGTGGTATACACGGTGTCCGGAAACTAGTGATACAAGTGGTAAACTGGTAAATCAGTAACACTTTTTTTCGGTCTGAGGATTATGATTTATTTATTTTTTCTATTATCCCCGTTTTTTTCTTGGCTAAAGTATTAAAAACTTTTGTATCCGGGGCTATAAAAAGATAAGCTCCAAAATCGACTCCAAATGTGATACAGATTCACCAGTTTCCCGCTTGTACCACTAATTTCCGGACACCATGTAAAATAAGTAGGCACTTTATGGTGGGATGATTATTGATGATGATGATCATTTTTTTTGTTTTGTTATTTTTATTCTCTTGTAAAAATGTTAACCTCGATACAGGCTTAGTCCTAGTAAGGTTAATAATAGGATTGTAATAATATTTTTTTATGTGAAGATGATTAAATATAATTTCACACCCTAATGTCTTCATTCACACTTTCTTGAAGTGTTTTTTTTAGTATTGCCCTGGTGAACACTCGTCATTCAATACTGAAACCTTGCTTGTAGCTTTAGAAAAGGCCGGTTAGTAGCCGAGTGAACAATTGCGTCGGGTTCAAACCCAGACGTCGCGGGTTTAATAGTCTGCCAGGTAAAGCTACGGTTTCGTAGGAAAGCGGTGCTGTTATCTATAGTACACACCTTTTCAATGGGCATAACTTATGTTGAAAAGAAAATAAGTCGTTTACCGCCACGAGAATCAAACTCGGCTCGTTCAACTGCTAATCGAACGTCCCATCCAGGTACTCTTTCCCCCTTTCATTCCCCTCACATTTTGTTGGCATCACAACATTTGGCCCCGGGCAGTGGGACTCTAAATGTTGGTTTTGTTCGCTTGACTGTAAGTTCATTACATGTATGTACAATATTTAGGTATATGTCTAAAAAACTATGTCTAATATATCAATATACCAATGTTAGCCACCATAATGAGCTCCGAGGGTATACGGTATACCTACCTGCTGTAATGTAAAGTGTATATACAAATTACAAATTCATTATTCAATCCCCCGAAAGATAACTCCGGGGTAATTTTATTCCTGTTAGGAACCTCTCCAGGGAAATTGTATTGTCCTTAGAACAACTTCACGGAAAACTTTCATGAAGGCCCCTCTGAAAAATTCAATCGTCCAAAGGCTGTGTCACAAGAAAAAATGTCGTCACTCTTATTGTTTTTTGAGAATAAACTGATTTTAAACAGTTTTCCTCCTTTTATCGCGCAAACAAAAACTTTCTAGAACTGGGGTGTCGAGAGGTAATTTTCGGTACGATACTATACGAATTTAGGTACTACCCGATTTAGGAGCACTCCTGTCCCGGTGCGACTGGTATACCGAGGGCAATTATTTGTTAGGACTTGGAACGCGTTCTCTGAGGCAGGGGGTTAGGAAGAAGCGGGTGGTAATTTTCGGCCCCTCATGTATTTAAGATAGACGACTTGTCCCGATATGATGACACATTGTGCAATGTGCGTGCAGTACAAATTAAAGAAAATTTGTAGAATGGTGGAACGCCAGTCATCTATATAAGATTAGAATATGGTAATATCGTTATCGACTTCTCTTACTTTTTTATCTATCCAACATTTCGTATACAACTGTATGATAGAATATTTTAATGTTAACCTTTTTATCTCGTGAAGTTTCTATGTACCAGTGGCGTCCACCGCTCTATGACCAAAGGTAGGCTGTGTATAGTTTTTCGAATTCAGGTATGAATTGTGTATTGAATATTAGAAAACTACTATTTTATTATTATCTTTCGCTGATTGTTGTGGCCAACTGAATTAGTGAGCATGCAAGTTCTTTACTAAATTCATAGGAAAAAAAAAGTTTTCATCAGAAATTTGTCGCCTTTAAAAAAAATTCTATTTTTTTTTTCTTAGGGTAGGCATAGCTCTTCAGCCTTTATGGAGTGCTGGCCACTGAGTAGCATAGTAAGAAAAACGACTCATAAAGAAAATTAAAAAATACTAGTTAATTTCTCATCAAAACATATTTTTCCATGAATTACGTAAGGAACTCGTTTATTCAATTGATCTCAATAATCAGCGGAACATGATAATGAAATGGTAATTATCAAATATTAAATACACAATTACTCAATAATTACATTCACAATTGGATTCACAATTAAATTCACAATGACTCAAATTTTTTGAAAAACAACACACAGCCCACCTTTGGTCTTATTTCAGCGTACTTTTATAGTGTTCGAAATATATACCTATACATATTCTGATTACGCTGGTTCTTGAAATTTACGTTATCATCTTTAAATAGTAACAATTGACTTGCTCATATTCAGGGTAAAATAGGAAACGTAAGGTGGGCTTCCAAAGACTTAACCCTGACCCGTACTTTCTCCACAAGGCCTCTTCTTTGGCTTCAGTCGACGCACTGAGCACAAAAACAAATAAATAATGTATTAATTGATAAACTAAAGTTCTTAAAAACTTAAGACAAGATTTTTTTTTATTTTTGCGCTATGCACAAAAATCTTGTCTTAAGTTTTTAAGAACTTTAGTTTATCAATTAATAAATATTTGACAAGCAATTTTCACCAATAAAATGTAGACATAATTTGTCTCGACGCCATCTATTTGAGGGATTTAGCCGTTACAAGCCTTTCTCATACTAATAAAGTTGGTTGTTTACAGGTGAAATATAATAAAAACAGTAATTATTGAATGAAACACTAGTATATATTGATTAACTTGGCGGGTTTGCGATAAGTCGACGTAGCTCAACGGTAGAGCATCTAACCGGACATTAGAAGGGTGCGGGTTCGAGTCCTGCCGGCGACATTTATCTTTGCTCGGAAGGTTTTTTCAATTTGGATGAGTGTTTTAGATTAATAATTATTGTTTATAAAAAAATAAATAATGATTCAATATAAAACGAAACACAGATGATATTCTCCAATCTGCGGCGATATTACACTCCAATAGATTGTGGCGGTTTTACAAAAGCAATATAAATATTGCAGCGGGTGGCGAATGCGAATTAAACACAGCGTCTCGAACGGTATTACAGCGGGCAGTGACGCAGATAAAGTCTATGGATTAGGTATAAGGATGTTTGTAAGGATGCACACTATTGTGCAAATCGATTTTAAGGCTACCCAAGTTGAGCCGTAACCGGTGCGACCATCTTCTGTCGTTAATTCCATTCCAGAGGTTATTTCTATTCTTCAAAAGTACCTATTGAAGGTCACGTGAATAAAATAAGAAGATTTTAATGAAGTTAAAATTAATTTTAACCACATTTTTATTGAATGTTGTAAAATACAAACCTGCACCAGTTTGCCTTTGGCACATCTGTGCTGAACCAAGTGACTCGCGATGCCGTCGACTGGCTGAATAACCTCAGCATCCCACTATAACCGAGAAAATTCGACTATTCAACCCTTTTAAAGAACCCATACCGTTGTTGTATTTTGTCTGAACTTCACCGTAAATATTTTAATTCTGCAACCTCCGGAGGCCGGAGGCTCGGAACCAAGCAACTTAGCGATCTGCAATACAATCTAGATGTTAAATAAGTTATAATGGAAACTAAATAATTGTGGCGTTGGGTCGGCATTGGCCTATGAGCTGTGTTTGTTTTATCATCTCCACATCTGCATTGTCTATGGCGATTGTAATACAAATAAGGCCATCGTACAGGAACTATCGATAGAAACGCACATTGGTTTGGAGGCGCCCACAAGTGGGTTAGTTTTCGCATTATTTGATATGTTTATTTGGCAATGGAATTTGCTAATGTGGGTCAGGCGTTGCGAACCGGAAACAACTAGGTAGATATATATTATACATATTTTCAATATGAACCACGACCTGACACACTTTCATTACTTTCAATATAAGTGCAGCTAGTGCAAGTGATGTTCATATTATGGTTACTCCGTAAAAATAGGAACACGAGAAACTCCGCAATAAAGGCGAAGCCATCAATGAAATCACTATTTCGATTGATCTTTACTTCGAATCGGTTTTCACAATGAAAACCAAAAAATATGCGTTTGGATAAATTGAAGGTTTTTCTTAAAGTATCTGTTATTTAGAATTAAAATAAAATTGTTGATTACGCTATAAAAATTATAATCGTAAACTACTAAACAAAATTTAAAAAAATACTGCTTTATATTTTATTAAGAATATTTGTCGTTACATAAGACACACAGCTTGTAGTAATATTTATTCCTCTTAAAGATTTGTGAAAATTACTTGTCGACTGCTTATGTGACAAATGGCTAGCGACGGAGTCAGCCCTTCTGAATTGGAGATAAGTCCGAATGAATAGACGTGCCATAATATTCAAATTTGCTCACCATTTCAACGACTGGAGGCAACCACGTGACAACCTAAGTTTGGCTTCAGGCAGGTTCACGCATTTCTCGAATACATGACGTCGTCATTCGTGTATTGACTGGCGGCGAGCGATCATTCGAAGATTTTTAAGGAATAAAACAATATTTATGGTTTCCTGCGCATTCAAACATTGTTAAAATAGAAGTGTGTTATGTAACGAAAGGATGGCCCTGAGATGAGTTCTAGCTACTCGTCTTAACAAATAAGCTAGGCAAGCAATCGCATCATCTCCCTACATAATTAACCAATCAGGCAATTCTAGCGCCCAAACCAATCAGATTTTAAATTAACAAAGCAGGAGCAAGCGACGCTAGCGCCACGGCAGCTTAGCGGCCGCTCCTCGCTGCCCTTGAAACGCACTTCCCACCTGGAGCTCAAGCAGTCAACTGCGTCTCTGAAAAGAGGTGGCTATTTTGTGTTACTAGTTTATTACGGCCAAGTACTATGCATGCGGGTTGAAACCCGAAGCTAGACGTGCCATTTGCTGTCAAAGCACTCAACTTGGTGACTTACCAATTAAAAGTCAATTAAATTCAATGTAGAGATTTCCAGCCCTGGCGTCATAGCCAACAACTCCCGCCACCCGACCAGATCACCTCATGTAAGCTGATTTTGCATCTCCCCTTAATGTGTTGATCTAGCCCTTGTTACATTTGCAATACCCGGTTAGAGATTTGAATCAGAAAGAGAGAAATTTAACTCTAGAATCATGTCTAGAATAGGACTTTTTTACTAACTACTCGATTGTTCTTAACCTACAATGTTTGTCCGACTTTACAATAAACTCTGAGTATGAAAGCACTTTACTGGACTCATTTAACGTAGAATTAGAGACGCCCTCAACCCAATTATAAGATTGCAATCGATTCACGACCCTGAATGATGAGAAGCTAATGCCACTGCCGATCTGAGCTAAACCAATATCCGGACCAGACTTCACATCTAAGAGGCCATCTCCAGGGTAAGTCCTGCTGATATAATTGTCTCCCATAACTTCCCCTTGTAACCCTACCTTCCCCATCTCCATCCCTTCTCCTCCGTCTATAACACTGTCACCAAACGTGGCTTTCCTCCGACCTAACCTTCCACTTCCTCCCCTTTCTCACCTCATTATTATAACAAGTGCTAAAGAGAATAATTAAATCTATCGCATTACATCCCAGGGATTTTTTATTGTATTTTACGTATTCAATTATATAATGCTATAACAGTTTTAATTTAATTTGTAAAAAGAGGCAAACTAAATACTCCAACAAAATATTCGGTTTTTGTAAACAAGTCGAACCATTTTCTTATTTACTGTTTTACTTATTGGCGGCTTGGGTTAGTTTCGAATATGTTACCACAGCTACGGGAAAAAAGGAGAGTTCACATAAATTCCGCACAATTGTGAAAAGGACGAGTTTATCATTACATTCAAACTTAATATACTCAGTTTCGTAAGATTTATGTAAAATACAATTGTATAAAATAATAACCCGAATAAAGTATTTAAAAAAAAAGATTTTATTTTCCAAGAGTAAAAACACTTTGCGGTCCAATGCGAGTTGCCCGAAGACTGTCGGGATGCATTTATTCACAAATCAAATGACAGTGATCCGCATAAGCTCGCCCCTCGCCCCCTTATTTTGGTTTCTTTCCCTTACGTGTAAAGGCATCTCTAGTAATTACTATGTTCTGTTGAGATAAGTATATTTCTCCTCAAAATCTGTTCTGACTGAGGAGTGTGGGATTCGTTTAGTGCGCCTATTAGAATAATATTATTTTGTATTTCTTATTTAAAATTATTTCTACTTGAATTACAAATTTTATACGTGGGTAATTATTTAACAGAATTTATTTTTTCGTTTTTATTTCACTGCCGGCAGCCGGGGCGTTTATTGTTATATATTTTTACATTACGTAAATTAGACAATGTCTGTTTTGAAACGAACCCGTGAATTTATTAATCATTAAATAAATTACCATAAAATGTTGATAGCAAAATGTTAACCCCCAGATAACGTAACGCGGGGTCCGATTGGACCTACTGGTTTTGAGCCGGTCCTGGAAAATAACAAACATGTTGGTTTGTCAGGTAGGTACCACTGATTTAATAGTCCACTGAGTAAATTCGAATTTTCGAAATGGTGAAAAAATGCTCTCAATAGAATATGTCTTCTGTACCTGTAGTTGTTACGGTACCTGGATTGATTACAATGAAAGAAGTTTCACTTATAGTCTTTTTTTGATACTCGATAATAATCTAATAATAGTTTAATTATGCGGGCAGAGAGCTGTGTTTCGAGGAACGTTATTTATTTATTAAAAGCCTTTTTAAGGCTTTTAAATAATGGTGATACAATAAAACATAAATATAATAATAAGTGTTTATTCCGGTATTTGGGGAGGTTAGTGCAGTCCCACACATTCCATACAAAATATACATGCAATAGTTATAAAAAAATATATATACAAAAGTTTAAGAAATAAAATAATAATACGATAGTAGGTGAATATACATCACACATAAAACAAAAATTTAAAAATATAAAGTGTACATAGGAGAATATCTGTTTTCTATAGGAAAAATAATAATAAATCCAGATCTTATTATAAAGTAGGTACGAAATGTAGGTAGATGCAGTTATAAAATAGGTGAATACATGAATATAAATATAGCCAAAGTCTACAAATCTAAATTCAAGTAAAATGAAATGCAATAGGAATACTCATGTAATACTAAAATTCAACTTTGTATTTCAGTAATCCAGATTTAAAAATATCCGCAGAACAATATTTATTACCGAGGCTAAGAAGTCTCTGTATGGGCGACTTAGAGGCAAAGTTAGTAAGAAATAGTTCATCATGAAATGGAACTATACTTCTTGTATTTCCACTAGGTACTCTGAACAATTATCATTTCTAACAGTTCCGGAGTATCAAATTGTGCATGTATTATTTTATGCAGAGTAAATTACTAATATTTCTTCTATCGGCAATTTTTTTTAGTACAGGGAAATGTAAAATATAATCATGAGAGTATACCTAATGTAAAATTGATGAATCATAAAAGTACTCTCTCAATTTTATCTATATGGATTTTATAATTATAATTTAATATAATTTTATTACCCTGCATGTACCCAGCCGTAACACGAGACGTACGGCTCTGTATAACAATCCAGCGTCTTCAAATAATTATTTCGAGAACTCTCCTATTCAAAGACTGCACAGACTTGGTAATGAGTACAGTTCAATTGATCTTTACCGTTACAACACTGTGTCCAAGCTAAAAATCAGTTTATTTGAATGTTTTTATTAAATTTATTAAGTTTTTTTTTTTCATGTGCATCATTTTTTATTGCAATTTTTATTATGTTATGTTTCTGCAAAATACCCAATCGGGTATAATAAAGGGTTGCTGTTTTATAAACACGTATATTATAAACTGTTCATATTTTATAACGTCATAATAATTATAATTCTACTGCCTTTATTACCCACCTATTGCGCTGAAACTAGCTACTTAAATAGTATCTACCTTCTCACTTCTTTTATACTTATATTATTATATTATGCACTAAACTACTTATTATACTATTTTGTACAACCGGCTGTTATAATGTAACCACAGGATAAACTATTATTCATTCTGATAATTACGCTGTAACTACATACTGTTATATTGTATCTACTTACTTCTTTTACACCTATTTATTATTTTATGTGTACATTATTGTATTCCCTTGTAAAACTATGTGATAAATGTATCAACATGTGAAAAAAGCCTTCTAGGCGTGAATAAATAAATAAATAAATAATGTGGACTCCAAAGAGTAGAATTAAATTCTAAGTGACTTGTAACCAGCGCGGTAAAAAGAATTTTGAATAGAAATGTTGAATTCACGATTTGTTCTTAATACAAAACCCAACAACTTCATAGCTTTGTTTGTGATTTCATCAATGTGGGGAACAAAGTTATACTTATTATGAAAAATTACACCTAGTCCTCAATTTTGGGATAATTTTTCAAGGGTTATTCCATTAATAGAATATTAATAATAATTAATGCTATTTCTGCAAAATGTTACGGTTTGAATTTTTTTTTAAATGTTTAAATACGGTTTATTATATTCATACCATTCATATAACTTTATAAGATTATTTTGTAGAATATGACCGTCGTAAAGATTCAGTATAATTTTGAATATTTTAAGATCATCAGCGAAAAGGAGAAATGGAACATCATCAAAAATATCAACAATATCAAGAAAAAGTACTGGTGATAGAACAAAATGCCAGAGAATTCAACTGTCAGCTCGCAGCTGATATTCCAATGTTGCTAGCAATTAGATATGGTCAGCGTATACATATATTTTGGTCTGATTATAGTGCTTGTCCACACAGCCCCCCCCCAGCGGCTTGACATCGTTAAGGGCGAGAGGAACGTCGGAGCGGAATTATTAATTATTTAGAAATATTGATAGTGCTATTACGCAATACGATAAACATAATGTTTTTAAATAGAAAAATATTTATTAAATATTAGATAAATTTACATAGGCTTAGCATCTACCAAAATCTAATCAAAAATATTACTTTTTCTGACCGTCCTATTATATATTTTACAAAATATTTAAATTATGAATATGATTTTTAAAGTGGAGAAAAATATTTTTAATCCTTTCTCGTTACGTTTTTGTAAATAAACTTTTATAATCCTCATTAAAAAAAACCTTAAAAAAAACATTAAAGTTACGTAGTGTTTATGAAAAATTTAAACTCCACAATGTTCTTTTTTTTATTTATCTTATCGACATGTTAAAGAAAAACCTTCACAGTATTTTTTAAGGATATTCAGGCTTTTAAATGTTTTTGTAAAACATGCGTAGAACGGTCAGAAATGTGTAATATTTCTGATTT
The DNA here is from genome assembly GCA_022606495.2 of Halesus radiatus. Taxonomy (NCBI): domain Eukaryota; kingdom Metazoa; phylum Arthropoda; class Insecta; order Trichoptera; family Limnephilidae; genus Halesus; species Halesus radiatus. The sequence continues at coordinate 7,842 of JAHDVE020002004.1, read as the reverse complement.
TTTTTTTGATAAATGCTAAGCCCATGCAAATGAAAAAAAAACGTAATGAATATTTTTCTCTTTAAAAACACTATGTTTATCGTATTGCATAATAATATTATCATTATTATGAATTTATAAATAATAACTCTCCGACGTCCCTCTCCCCGTTAAATCACGCTATGTACTTCAATCAGGAAAACAACATAAATATCAGATAGTTGTTCGTACCGTAATTTTAAATAAGGGGCAAAGATGCAAGATATATAAATTGTTTTTTTTTTTATCATTTCACTCTCTGAATTATTTATCCATTCCCGAATAAATAAAGCTTTCGCCCCCAACTTTCTTGACACATTGTGATTATGGGTTTTCGTATACAAAACTCGTTGTCTTTATATTAAAATCTGACTTCCCAATTCTATCCCAATGCTGGATTTTACACTACGGCGATTTCGGGCAGACATTTCACTTTAAATTGAGGTGTTTTGTATTCTCCCGACCGAAAGTGATACGACTGTCACTGAAACATAAAATTTGCCGGTTTCCGGACGACTTCCGCTCCACCGTCTACATCACGGTGAACGAATAACATTCCGAATTTCCGTGCGTTTTTGCGGACATGTTCCCTTGAAGAATTTTCCATCTTTTTTTTCTAGCCTCTTATTTTTTCTGTATTCTACAAACCCATATTTTACTATTCCACCTGCCTGCATACACAGTGTGCCCAAGCGAAAAATTGGCTGGTATTTAACCAAGCATCAAATTGGCTGTGATTTGAAGACTAAATATTTGGCTCTCTCCACCAAAAATAATACTAGGGCATCGGAAGTTGGCAGCAATTTGAATGTTATCGATTCCACAAAAGAATGTTCAGTAATATGGACTAGTGGATTAGTTGTAGATTTCATTTGATTATTAATATTTTTCGTTTTAATATTATTCTCTGTTTAACCCCTTTTTAGTTCAATTTAGTATGTGATTGCACCTTTATGTTAGTATTTACTCAGTGCGAACACAACAAAATAATAGACAGTTTATCTCAAATAATGCAATTCATTGCACCTTTCTATGGTTTTCTAATTTCAAAGTTATAAATTACATCGTCTGCCTAAGTCTTACTTCTTTCCTCACGACATTCTCAGTAAACAACATAATTTTTCCTGTAGAGAGATTCAAACCTCGTTAGAACATTTGTATTATCAAAATATATATCCAATCCAATTCAATCCATCCAGATATACAACCTTGGGCAGAACGAGGACTTTCTGGCGCCATTCGAGGAATAACTACTAAATACCACGAAAAACTTTATTGTAAACAGTAAATGTGTTTATGCATTTTATTAATTAATCATTTAGCTAACAACAGTAATGAATATAATTACATCACATGGTGCAAACCGATGTAAAGCTCTGTTAGAATATAATTACATCACATGGTGCAAACCGATGTAAAGCCATGTTAGAATATAATTACATCACATGGTGCAAACCGATGTAAAGCCCAGTTAGAATATAATTACATCACATGGTGCAAACCGATGTAAAGCCCAGTTAGAATATAATTACATCACATGGTGCAAACCGATGTAAAGCCCTGTTAGAATATAATTACATCACATGGTGCAAACGGATGTAAAGCCCAGTTAGAATATAATTACATCACATGGTGCAAACCGATGTAAACCCTGTTAGAATTGATGTGATAATGACTGTAAGTGCTGCCGACACCGACACAATTCGATTCTCACCAATGGCGCTGCGATCGCTTCGCATTGAGCTGTCAACTTTGATTTAGGTGTACACACCGCACAGTACTTTGTGCTTAGGGTTGCCAGTTGAAATAAGACAAATTGTTAATTGAAATAAAAAAATGAAATTTTTCTCAGATCGGAAAGAATCTAAATAAAAATAAAATATCGATACTCTCAGTATCGCTCTGCTGAAAGACCACCGTTCGGAATGGAAACGTTACTTGAAATGGCTTTAGTCGTGTTTGGTGACAAGATTTAAATAGCTAGGTCTTTCCTCACGTCCCGCTTCCCCATCTCCTCCCCCCCATACTATTCATCCTAACAACAGTCCCCGATTAGGAATGCCATAGTCTCACTGTCTCCGATTAGCAGGGAGCCGTTGGGACTCTTGTATAGTATTGACATAAAAAGTATATATAAGAGATCAATTTTCAGAATATAATCGTTAGTGTAAATGGCTTAAGCTATGTTTAGTGACCAGGGGCCTGATTCCGGTTTATTTTAAGGATAAGACAGTGTCTTTTCCTTAGAATTAAAAACTTTTTTGCTTAACTGCGCTTCCGGTTCTCTCAGATGACAGCTGTCATTCAGCCAATGACATTCTTTAAAAATATTGATATTTGCGTAGTCTTAACAAAAGAAAAACTCAAAATTATCTTAAGTATTGACTTTAAACATTATTCGTGAGTCATTTGTCGCATAATAATGCTATTAAATTAACCGAATTAACGAATTTGCGTTGTTTGCGAAGTACCTATGCCAAAAGCCCAAAATGTCAGATAAAAGTGATTAAAATTCTAAAGTGTAAAGTAATAATAGACTGCACGTGTTAAGTATGTGTGATGCACCTATAATCTTAAATAATACTGTTATAGTTTAACCACAACTCCTTTAATGTATTGTCATTGACACTCAATCGGATTCGCAGTTAAGAGGAACGGCTGCGCGGCCTGTTTCATACAAAACTTAATTTTGGATTTAAGGTCAAAATACTCACCTAAACCTAATGGTACATTTTTTTTAATTAAAGGTTTAGTAAATATCTAGTACGCATGAGAAGTATTTTATTTATTTTTGTTTTATATTATGAAATATCGCCCATTAAAGGAATTGATTTTTCGCGATTTGAGAGGCATCTTTAACAATTATTTAGTGCTAACGGTGAAATAAAATAAAAACGACCAATTTACATGGAACACAAATTTTTCCGTACATAATTTAAAATATCGACCCGAAAAAACTTTTTTTTAATGTTTTGTTATAAAAATTTTATTTACATAGCAAATATATATATATTTTTTTTAATACGATAAACCCGCAAATAATTTTCTAAGTTCCCTCTAAAATTTTGAAATTTTTTTTTTTCATGGCACATATTTTAAAATTTAAAACAAATATAAATAAAATACTTTTCATCCGTACTAGTTATTTACTAAACCTTTAACTAAAAAACATATCATTCAATTTGGATGGGTATTTTGGCCTCAAATCCAAAATTAAGTTATGTATGAAACAGGCAGCGCAGCCTGTCCCCTTAAGAAAAATGTATTTATTTTTATTTATTTACTAATTATTAACGCCCTGATTTTGTGTATAATACAGAAAGAAAAAGAAAAAAAAGGTTTTATGTTATTAAAAAAAGAACATGATATGAAATGAAAAGAACATAGAAATGACATGAAAAGAACATAGTAGGTATATAAGCGTAACATATATAAATATATATATTTAGCTTCTTACATATATAGATATATATATTTAGCTTTTTATATACATAAATATATATATTTAGCTTCTTACATATATAAATATATATATTTAGCTTCTTATCCTTAAAAAGAACCGGAATCAGACCCCAGATCGCAATACCCTGCTACTTTCGAACTCAATGGCACGGTTGTGTCGAAACCGGTAGCGAATTTATTAATCCAAAAATAGCAAAAGTACATGGTAAATTAAAACTTCCAAACAAAATGTCTAGAAATCGCTATATAGTGAATGCCGAAAAAATACAAGACTTTCGAACCCTTCTATTTGCCCTCTACGACATACTGAACCCTCATAACATTACACAAATTGGGATGCCATAGATCCATTGGCTCAAATCAGCTGATTCTCTTGTTGTGTGCCACATTAATAATGCATTTAAATTCATCGACTGTATTCCCCCGAGCGACAATTTGAAAATGCCTACGAAGCTTCTAAAGGCGCTCCGATCCGGCTGTAAACCATAAATATTATATTAACCAAACATAATTTAATACTTCCAAAAAAACTGTTTTTACATTTTCCATATATTTTTTGTCTTTTTTTTACAAGTCGCGTTATGAAATTCCTAGCAATCATTTTTCCATCAAAAAAACGATAATCATGTTAATAAGTCCCACTTTTCGAAATACCAAATAACACATTCCCACTGACGTAACGTAAAATTAACGTTCCCCGGTGGGTACTTATACTTACCACCACATTTGACTTAAAATACACAATTTCAGAATTATTTTGCCCTCGTAACTTTGGGACAGCGAATGCCTTTATTAAAAATAAAAACTACTAATGGGGACATCGTGCTATTAGCAATTTTCCCATAAATCAAAAAATCTTTAGCAGCAACTCTCCAACGGTATCTTTTTTTTGTCTGGAACATCTAGGTCAAATTACTATTTTCAACTCGGAACCTCATTTCCATCATGAGGTTAGGCGGAGCTATCAACGAAATCACTATTTCGATTAATCTTATACCACGAATCGGCTTTCATTATGAAAACCTAAATATATTCTTTGGATACATTAAACCCTTTCCTAGAAAGTCCCTTGATAAGAATTAAAACAAAATTGTGAATTGCATTGTAAAAAAGATAAGCGTAAATTACTAAAGAATTTTTTTTTCATTGTAAAACTACGAACGAATGTAAGAAACTAGTTTTAAAAAAATACTGCTTTATAGCTAAGATTATTTATGAATGATTCCCTTGATTATTTTTTTTCTGATTTTGAAATTCTTCACAAAATAAATATAAACCGCTTTTTGCTCTTACAACAAAGATTACTAGACTCCGCTTACTCCAAGCGAATTTCATGCTCATTACCTTTATTCGTGGTGACGTAAAACACACAGCTTGTAGCAATATTTTGGACTTGTATTTATATTCCTCTTAAGGAGCATTGAAATTTCTAATTAACTACAAGAAAATAAAATGTGCAAGAAATGTTTCGAATATAAACACGTTTCGTATATTTATATATTAAATAGTGATTTATACAAAACATTTTTTATTGTTTTTTATTAAAAATGACACCACAAAGTAATGTTACATTTATTGAAGAAATGTTAGAAAATAAGTCGTCATACTGCTCGATTTTTTAAAAATTGTTCGGTAAGAAAAATAATATAGAAACTCGGGCGAAGCCGGGAAGCGAATCTAAGAGTGTAAAATAATTCTTAAAACGGGAAATTTCGATTTTCTAACCTCGGCTTTATAGCCGAACTGTAAAAAGTTTTCGCTGAAACGGGGTTTTCGTAAGAGAATTATGTTCTTTTCAACCTAAACATAGACTAACTAGATTTACCCAGCCTTTATTATACGAGGCAATGAATTTCTCAGAAACTTGTACCCATAGAAAATTTTCTTGAAAATGATATCTGAATTTTCGATAGAATTTTTCGTGCGCTGCCTGTGCTTAATATAACGAAGAAGAAATAATCTGTTTTTACTATGTTCGAGTTTAAATTGTAGAACTCCATTTTAATTTAAAGTTTTTATTTTAATAACTATTACAAATGGTAAAAAACGGTTTGATTGTAAAAAAGTTCTGCTAGGTAATTATTATTACGTGTTTACTTAGCAGAACTTTTTCTATAATTAAACCTTTTTTTAACTAAATAACAGTAGTTTTTTATTAAAATTAATAATCAAATTGATGATTTTAATCGTACCTACTCGTATTCCATTAGACCTAAATTCTGTCGAAGAGATTTTTAGGAATAAACTTAAAAAGCCTAAAAAATGCTTTGAACCGTTTCCCGCTCAAAGCTGTCTTTCCAGCTTGTTTAATTGTATTATTTTTTTATTGTTTTTTTTTTAAAATTATTATTATAAAACCAAAAATACATAATTACATACAGTGTTTAGTAAAATTTACAGCAAGTATACGAAAATACAAATAGAAATAATAATATTTTAGCCGTGTTTGGTGACCAGATCTGAATAGCCCACCTTCCTCTCCCACTTCTCCTTCCCCTCCCCAATACCATCAGCCTCACAACATTCCCCAATTGGGAATGCCATAGTCTCACTGGCTCCAGACGGTTGGGAGCAGTTTGGGACTCTTGTGCGGTATTCATTAAAAAAAAATAATATATATATATATATATACGAGTATATATGTATGTATAAAATTAAAATAAAAAGATTTGATGTAAACCACCTCACTAGGCTGAACCTGTTCCTGTAAAATGTAAAATATTTAGTTCTTCAAAATCTGATTTTAGCATGAGCTTCTCAAAATAAAATTTCACACGCTTTCTTACGATTTTAATACATGATTCGAAACGGGCGGTCGACGCGGCGAAGCAATTTCAACTTCCTTGCGACCATTATAATATCAACCCCTACAATAAACCAGTTGACCACCCGTACGTCATACGATGCAGTTTAGTAATTAAATAACCCATGGGCGTTTATAGTTTAAAAAATAAATTATAAATAAATAATAATGTTTGTAAGTTTACTGGTTTATTAATTTCTGCTGCAAGATGCACTACTCATACCAATTTTTCGTAACATATAAAACAAGATGTTTTCTCAATTTGGGAGGCGGTTATGGGTACTGCCGCCCCGGAAACCTTTCATTAGATAACCAACACCTCTCCTGTGGGTCAACTCAAGTGGTTCGCTACGTTTGGTGACTTAGCAGGGCCGCCCGGGTTTAATGTGTGCTTTGTCCAAGTCTTGGCCGCGGACGCATCTGCCCACCAGCCTCCCTCGGCCGGATCCCGGCTGAGAGAGACTCCTTGACCTCTACAGCCGGGATGGATTAATGCGTCTGTCACTCTTGTGCACACTGACCCCAGATCCCAGGACTTCCTCTTCTTCCTTTCCTTAAAAATACTCTCCACACGGCATACCCAAAGATAACATAGACCCCGAGGGAAAATATTTTCCTCTGGGCCTCCTGTGTGGACTTAATGAAAAAATTAATATCCTGTCTCTAATTTGGCGCAGAAATTATTATTGTATTTTCTTATTACGAGATTTGTGATTAAATTTATGTCCCACATAATAGGGGATAAACTCTTAGAATCTATAACATATTCTGGGGCATTATTCTAGTTTAAGTAAGCCAATATATTAGTATTATCTAGACGTGTATGCTACACAATGGTTATTGCCTTTTCATCCTATGTAATTTATCTCCGGCTTTAATTAAGTTTCCTCACAATGTACGTACTTATTTCATAGGACTTTTAGTATCGTGGCTTCTATTGATTCTGCCAATAAATACTGGAAACCAGTTTGTTGATTGGATTAATAGTTCTGTCTGTGTTGTTTATCGTATTAACTGGTCCCAGCTGAATAGAGGCACCCGGCATGGCTAGGGAGATCTAGCTAAATACACAACTATTTATATAAATTCCCATACGAGCATTTCTTTCGTGAAAATTCCAATAACATGTTAAGTTTTATGCTTGTCATGTACCTGCTCTCTATAATTATTCACTTATTATTTTCATTGCTCCTTGTAAAATCGCTATCTTTTATTATTTCATTGATTCAGCAGGTAGTCAGAGGTGAATAGGTGTGAAAGTAGGCTAGGATAAATATTAGAATGCAGTAGAAATTATATCAACACGTTTGTGTGGTAATGGACGTCAAAAAGACGTAAAATATGATTAGAAGCGTCAAAAACGTAAAATAACCTGAAATATATATTTTCTTCAATAGATGTGTAATAATTTTGTGTCGTCATTATGAATGAAATTGATAAAATTTATTTTGCTTACACCACTGTTTAATATAAAAAGATCAACATGTTTCGAAAGCAGAGATACGCAGTGTACTAAAAAATTATGACAAGTATATGTTTATCGTTTGTCTATTATACTT
>JAHDVE020002003.1:0-17019 GCA_022606495.2 Halesus radiatus | reverse complement strand
CAATAAAATATAATTGATTTTTTTAGTAACTTATTTTAGCTTATAAACTTTATTGTAATGTATTAATATAATTTCTTCAAAAGATTGGTATTCACTTTGTGGGGTCATTATTAATAAATTAATTATAAATTACTTTGTAATCACCACTTTATTAATATATACATATCAACATGTTATGAAAGCGAAGCTTTCCTCATCAGGAATATACAGAATACTAAAAAATAATATGTCAAGTATAGACAAATGATAAACATAGAACACAATGTAAGAATAAACAAATTATAAGCATAAACAAAAATTGATTAAAGTAGGCAATAATTAATCAAGAATGTTAATAAAACATTGAATAACCAATTTATATTAGAAATTAAGAAAATAAATTATTTTTATTATTAATATTAATATGAAAATATATATTTATTTAATATAATATATCATTGTATTATTTAAAAATGGCAGGGCGGATTGGGGTAGCTGTGGATTAGAGCGCAAGGTCCCTAATAGACCATGAGGTCCTGGGTTCGAGTCCCAGGTGCTACTGTTGCCTTTTTCTTCACTGTGTCTTTTCGGTTTCATGTTTCATTTTGAATTGTTAATATTATCTTCAATGATAAAAAATTTCTTTTGATTTTGGTATTTTTAAACACTCGTTATTAAGTTTATCGTTTTTCTTGTGACCTTTATTTAGTTAAATACTGAAATATTGCGCAAACCAAAATAAACATTTCCCATTCAGTAGATAAATAAAATGTTTTGTCAAACTTGTAATTTGATAATGATGTTGTTGCCTTTTGACAAATGTAATGAAAAGCACATTAGGAGAATAATTGATATGATAATGTTGTGATTACCAGAATCACACTGAATATTGTCTTGCTTAGGTAAAATTAAACATTTTAATTATTAATAAATTAATTCAAAATTTCTTTGTACTCACCACTTTATTAATATATACATATCAACATGTTTCTCATCAGAAATATATAGAATACTAAAATATAATAATGTCAAGTATAGACAAATGATAAACATAGAACACAATAATGTAAGAATAGACAAATTATAAACATAAACAATAAATTAATTAAAGTAGATAAGTAATTATTCAAAAATGATAATAAAAACTTATAATAAAACATTGACTAACAGATTTATATTAGAAATTAAAAAATAAATTATTTTTATTATTAATATTAATATAAAAATAAATTCAAGATAATAGCTATTTTAAGAACATATTTGATTTTTTAAATTTCAAATTTGTCTAATTGTAAATAAACCGTTGTATTTGTAATGACGCCACAAAGTGAATATCAATCTTTTGAAGAAATTGTATTTGAATTATTATTCAAAAGGCTCCACTATCAGCTATGAGAGCAATAATTCTCCCATCTTTCATAGGATTTGTTTTTTCCAATTCCAGAACTGCCGATTCCATCAATCTCCAATCTGTCAGTCATCAAGGAGATGATGAAGACTCAAGCTAAATCAGATCCCACCAAACTGAATCTCTCCTACACAGAAATGAAGCAATTGGACACCATATCTATAGACCTGGTTCCGGAGAGAATTGGCATAATCCTCAAGCATTCGGAGTACTTGGTCACGTCGCAGAGATTCAAAACCACAGTGAGAAGAAGATACAATGACTTTGTTGCACTACATGAATTATTGCTCGCCAGGTTCCCGTATAGGTATGTTTTTTAACAACAATTCTTTGGGTGACTATCACCGGTTACAGGTCGGAACAACTCTGCGGAACTGCACTCTTACCAGTCATGTAGATTACGAAGCCGTGAAGTGTGGCATCTTCATGTGCTTCGTCATCATTATTAGTAAATACTGATTTGATTTGACAGAATTTTGTAGTTTGTGCAATTCACATTATAAAAAGTTGAATAGAAACCTTGGAGCACGATGTGAACGAGCACAGTGTTATTTTTACATGTTTTATGTTAATAATAATGGGCGAATTCTCTTATATGTTATAGCAGCGATTAGCAAGATTGCTTTTAGGTAAAAATAGAGAAATGTAGCTAGGCTTTGGTTTTATTTTAGACACTTGATGATAATATGTACTTAATAATAATTGCCTGTGTGATGCCTGTGCATATCTGATCAATTTGGATTCTATAATGATTGAATTTATACAATCTGCAAACTACAATCTCTGTCAGTCAAACTTAAACTTTTTCATGTATTCCTTTTGCACAAAATTATGCATGCATCAAACCATACACCAAACATTTTAATACAAATCAACATTAATACAACTACAAGAAAATCAACAAGGAGGATAAAAGACATTTTTTTATATTAAAGCCTACCACACAAATACGGAATATTTCTCTCGTTTACCGCGGACATTAAGAAATTACAATACTATACTCGTACACTGCTCTAATGATGAAATAGATATTTTTAATGACACAATTAATCAATTTTAAAAAAAAATTACCATTAATATCAAACTGATAATGTGATGATGAAGTATAAAAACAGTGTACCATCAGCACTGGTGACAATAAGGAGTTAGTTTATACACCTACTTTATAATATGTTTTCGACCTTTCACTTCTTTTTCATTCTTATTATCATTTTTGCGAGATGATGTTTGTAGTTGTTTATTGTACTTATTGATTATTATTGCTGTGTAAACATTAATATATGTACGTTTTGGGCGTGTTGCCTGTTTTATGTACTAAAATAAAATTACAACACTGAAGGAAGGTGTTGTACAGTGCCTCGATCTGCTGCCAGGCAGCAGGACCGCGGGTGCGCTAGCTTGGTGTTACCATACCTCAGAAGCAGTGTGAATTAGAAACCAGGACAAAGTCAATCAATGATGAAAACATCCCCACGTTACGTAAATGCACTTTTTGTAGTGTTGGCATTGCTAAACGGATGAGAAAATAAATTGGAGTAAAGAAATGTTTAACATTCTCAATTTAATTTAAATTCCAATGGTCCTCTGAATGGAAAATATCTTCTCTAACAAAAGGTCATCATTACTCATTAATAGAACCTTTTATTCCTGCCAAGCTCTGGTTTCATAAATACACTTTCATGCCAAAAAAAATATATTTCCTCCATAACTCGAATGAGACTAGGTCACACTTCTTGTCTTAGTCATCTCGCCAGGTTCCACATAGTCAGCTCGCCTTACTGTGATTGTGGGTCAGACCATAATTTCTTTGAGTGCCCTATCAATGACGAATTTCCAAACTTTATGCATGACTTGGTAAAACTTAAAATTGAACTCCCTACCAGTGTTCCCTGCCTTCTAAGTCTCAACTCCCCCCAAATTTAAAAACTTTATTCATGAATTGGTAAAACTTAAAATTGAACTGTTTTTAATTTATCATTAAAATGAAGTCATCGGGGATGGAAAGCACATAAATTTACACTGTTACTTATTTGGTTCAATTTTATTTGTCCAAATATTATATCCTCTTTAAAAGTAACTCATTTTAAGAACAATCTGTATTAAATAAATATTTGCAGATTAATCCCTCGTCTGCCCCCCAAGAAGATCATAGTCTCGGAAGACGCCCACTTCCTGGAGGCGCGCCGCAAGGGGCTGCTGCGCTGGCTGTCCCTAATGGCCCGTCACCCCGTGGTGTCCCGAGACGCGCTGGTCTCCTACTTCCTGCGGGACCAGGGACACGATGTCCAGCACAAGATCCGGGAGCTGTTCCGGAGAGCACCGGATGAGTTCACCACCAGTGAGCTGGCGTCCCGAGCCAAGGTTTGTTTGCCAAGCGTCTTGTTCCCCCTCGGGCATTACGAGTTAATCGTCCATCGTGTTGTGTTGTAGGAGGAATTCTAATATTGTCAGATTATTGGCAACCGATTGCATTTCATAAAAATAAGAGACAAATTCAAGGCACACAAATAAATTACACTCCAATTAGAATTTAGACAATATTAACTTTTTTTTTTCAATATAAGTAATTTTTGCCAACTGCTCTCAATCGTCTGAAGCCAGTATGACTATGGCATCATCAATCGGGGTATGAAGTTGGGCTCAGGGAGAAATAAGACAAGAGGGCCATATTGGATGTTTAATTAAAAAAAAGATTTAAGAGAAATATGAAATAATTGATAGTTTGCGTATTTTTGGAACAAAACATAAGCCCATGACCAGACTCTGAAGTTTTTCAGCGGATTCATGTGCAATTTTGATTATCAGCAAAATAGGTTAAGGCATTCCTATGATTATAATTTGATCATCTAATCTGATTCCAATATTAAAACTGTTATGACAATATTGAATATCCCGATTTGGAAATGTCTGTATTTGAATAAGCAATGTATGTTTATGTACATTCAGTATTTGTAATAAAATTTATAAATAATGTATGTACACATTAACAATGAAAACATGTGTTAATCTTACAATTTGATACCCTAAATGTATTAGATAATGTTGTAATGAGTTTTGTCAACATGATTAGTTATTTAAGTACTCCGCGTTACAACTAGATTGTGCGATTTAACACACTGCATTGATTGGATTCCATCACCTGTACATCACAATGATAAATCTGTTCAACTGAAGAATCTCTGGATAAACTATACCATTGTAAATGTTAAATAAAAACACAAATGATGATCTCAGGGTTTAATTATCTGAGAGATGACCATTGAAACACCTTACCGTTGTTGTAATCAATCGTTTCAGGTTCCTTCAGCGTCATTAAACTTACATTATCCTTCGTGGCAATGTCACCAAACTTACATTATCTTTCCTAGCAGTATCATCAAATTTACATTATCCTTCCTAGCAGTATCATCAAACTTACATTATCCTTCGTGGCAATGTCATCAAACTTACATTATCTTTCCTAGCAGTATCATCAAACTTACATTATCCTTCCTAGCAGTATCATCAAACTTACATTATCCTTCGTGGCAATGTCATCAAACTTACATTATCTTTCCTAGCAGTATCATCAAACTTACATCATCAAACTTACATTATCCTTCCTAGCAGTATCATCAAACTTACATTATCCTTCGTGGCAATGTCATCAAACTTACATTATCTTTCCTAGCAGTATCATCAAACTTACATTATCCTTCGTGGCAATGTTATCAAACTTACATTTTATTTCCTAGCAGTATCATCAAACTTACATTATCCTTCGTGGCAATGTCATCAAACTTACATTATCTTTCCTAGCAGTATCATCAAACTTACATTATCCTTCCTAGCAGTATCATCAAACTTACATTATCCTTCGTGGCAATGTCATCAAACTTACATTATCTTTCCTAGCAGTATCATCAAACTTACATCATCAAACTTACATTATCCTTCCTAGCAGTATCATCAAACTTACATTTTCCTTCGTGGCAATGTCATCAAACTTACATTATCTTTCCTAGCAGTATCATCAAACTTACATTATTCTCCATCACAGCGTCATAAAAATTATTTTTTCCTCCAACACAACATCATCAAAATTACTTTTCTTCCAACATACTGTCGTCGAAATTACATTTTCACCCAACACAATATCATCAAAAATACATTTTCTTCCAACACAATATCATAAAAATTACATTTTCTTCCAACACAATAACATCGAAATTACATTTTCTTCCAACACAATATCATCAAAATTACATTTTTTTCCAACACAATGTCATCAATATTATATTTTCCTCCGACACAATGTCGTCAAAATTACATTTTTCTCCAACATACAGTGATTTATCATTACATCACACGGACAGTCTCTCCAGGACATATCCAACCCACCATTTAATTCTCAGAGGCTTCCCAAGAATGTAATTCTCATGATTGTGTAATTCTCAGAGGCTTCCCAAGCGTGTTATTCACATATCTGTGCAATTTGACGGCCTCCATGGTCGAAGGGTAAGGCTCTCGACTACGAATCTGAAGGTTCAAATCCCGGCGTGCGCAAGTAATTTTTATTTTTATTAATTGGCCCTGTTTCACAACTAATTCATTTAAAAAATAATATATAGTATATTTGCACTCGTTCCAGAGTGGAAGATATTCTCAGTATCGCCCTGGTGTGAGACCACCGTTCAGAATTGAAACGTTGCTTGAAATGGCTTTTAGCTGTGTTTGGTGACCAGATCTGAATAGCTAGGTATTTCCCCTCCTTCCTCTTCCCCTTCTCCTTCCCCTCGTCAATACCTTCAGCCTCACAACAATCCCCAATTGGGGATGCCATAGTCTCACTGGCTCCAGACTGTTGGGAGCAGTTGGGACTCTTGTGCGGTATTCATATAAAAAAATAAAAAAAGCATGTAATTCACAAACGTGTGAAATTCTCAGAGGCTTCCCAAATAATAATAATAATAATAATACTTGGACGATTTATATAGTGCCGTTTTTGTGAAAAATCACCTCAAGGGCGCTGCACATGCATGTAATCCACCAAATGTACGATTCTCAGAGGCTTCCCAAATAATAATAATAATAATAATACTTGGACGATTTATATAGTGCCGTTTTTGTGAAAAATCACCTCAAGGGCGCTGCACATGCATGTAATCCACCAAATGTACGATTCTCAGAGGCTTCCCAAATAATAATAATAATAATAATACTTGGACGATTTATATAGTGCCGTTTTTGTGAAAAATCACCTCAAGGGCGCTGCACATGCATGTAATCCACCAAATGTACGATTCTCAGAGGCTTCCCAAGCATGTAATCCACAAAAAAAATTGTTTAGTAAGTTAATAGTTAGTTAAACATTATTAGAACAACCCTTAGATGTTGCCTCACCATGTTCAACATCTTAGGTGTATCGCATCACTGCGCGTATTAGCCAGTGTCAACTGTCCAGGAGATAGATCTATTAGATCATTCCGATCCACGCCGCTCCTTAAGTTATTCGAATCACCAGAATCACTGATACTTCCAGCAGTCAAATATAATAACTCCACGGTCACTTAATGACATCACTTCCACAGATACTTTACCAGTAAAATTAAAATAAATAAGCAGTTCCACAATAATTCTATAGTGACCCTCAGTCACTTTTACAGCTGGTTTACCAGCAAAGTCAAAAGAATTTGTTAGTCCCACAATAATTCTCTATTGACCCTCAGAGTCACTTTCACTAAAGCAATAATTTTTAGCTGTCAAAGAAGGTTCATCAATAATTAAAAATGAAACGTGCCGATACGGCGAGACTCAACTGTGCAATCTCCAACAATATCGAGCCACCTTACAATCCTGATTGTCTGACCCGTCAGAGTCTTCATGTGCTCCTATTCCTTTCGCCACTAAACTTGTCATTTTGCATACTCCATATAACGCTTAGCCGCATCGCGAGCTTCCTGCTCCTGTTTCATGAAAAGCTCTACGCTGACCGCTGACCCCCTCACAAATTTCGGCAAGAATGCTGTTCTTGTGCTGATGGTATCATTTTCACCCCAGACAATCTTAGGTAATCCTACATCTCATAAGCTCGGATATGCATCCATAGTACGTCCTGTTAGTCCTCTCAAATCTGTCCATTTCCTCGGGACGCAGTAACTTTAGTCAAAGTATGTTGAACTGCTCGTCCACTGACAATTTCTTAAGCCATTCACTTAAAAAAACAAAACCTCTATCGTAACTACCTCCAGTAGGTATTTCGAATTAATATTCATATTAATAGTCGTTCCTTGCAGAAATTTCTCACCGGAAAAGCTAACATAAACTTGATGAAAGCATCTGTAGCCATAAGCACCCATTTTTTAACTCGCCATCAGAAAATATTCTAAGATGATCCATATACACATACAGAGATTCATCGACTTACTGTCAAGTTAACCTTTCCCTTTTCCACATTGGCTAACAGCGAATTCATAATTTATGCATTCAGCCACATACTTCCTTATGAAACGAGCCGTCTTAGCAAACCAAACACCAACCCTTTTTTATTAAATTCCTCACATTTAATTCATGGATGACCAATGTCATCATGATGAATTAAATCCACCTGGTCATTAACGGGACAATCACACGAAATGATCGACCATTTCTCACATAAAAATCTCTATAGAAATCCTTATTCTCCAAACTAGTGTTAAGGCGATATAACCAGACGCAACTGAAAAATAGTCATTTTTTTAATTGAATTCTAGATGTGTCGACTCTTTTTCACAAAAAAATATAAATTGATTTTGAAAGGTTGTTATTTTATTTAGCATAGTAAGTTTAAAATTTTGAAAAATCATAAATATATTTTTATGTAATAAAGTTCTTCCGTTGGTCATTGCGCAGATTTTTACATTTTCAAATGAACGTTTGTTATAAAACACATATTTCGTATCACCTACTGATACAGTATTATAAATCAATACATTATCTAGCTTATTAATTGTTTTTGTGTTTAATTCATAGAACTCCATTTAATTTTTTAAAAATTTAATGTAAATCAAATTTAATAATGTTATTAAGTTTTAAAAAAAATTATCTAGCTTGGCCAGAAAACGGAAATTCAATTTTAGTTTATAAAATCATTAATAAAAAATACCGAGCATGTCTTTTGGTACGAAACTCCGTCAATTTGTCTATTTATTTACGGACGTACTAATCAATATATTTCAGAATTTTTAACACACTCACTTTACTTAGATATTATTAAATAATTAGACATAATTAGAAAATTTTTTTTTAAAAAAGTACACTATTTTAATAAATTTACGAGCTCGCGTTTGCATATGTTACCGCTAGCCGGATATGCGGCCCAAAATCTCACAATCTGCGGAGATCCGGCAGTGGATGGACGTGTGTTCGCGGCGCTCTGATTAGCAACATTTTTTGTGAATTATTATTTGGTTAATAATGGGCAGAAAAATACCAAGTTAGAAATCTTTCACTAGAAAATACAAGTCACAACATGAAAAACATTTTTTGAAATAAGGTTTTGAAAAAAAATATTGATTAGCGATATTAGCTTATAGCGTACAGGGTAGTTGGAACGAATCAGTGGTATTTATTTTGTCAGATTTTTTAATATGCGTACTTATAATTTTTATAACATAATTTAGCACAATTATGAGTTGCTTCATTTTGACTGGAAAGAATCAAATTAATCGTTTTTCTAAAGATGAACACACATACATATATATCTATATAGACATATTATGTACCTGCATCAAGGATATTATGGTGACCGATTGAACCGTAATTACCGCGGCTATTTATTATTAACTAATCTTTATAATAGACTCGTATTAATACCCGGCGTTGCCCGAGTTACATGCTTACATTACCTGTTATATACGGTGTCCAGAAACTCGTGGTATAAGCGGGAATGTTGTGACCCTAATTTAATTTAATTTAATACTGGACTATTATTTATTTCATAGATTATTTTTTATTTTTTTTTACTTCTAACTAGCGATATGTACAATAATTTTATTACTTGTAACGATTGAAATTTTTTTATTGTTCTTAATATAAATCCTAAAGTTTTCATACCTTTATTTACAATTTGTTGAATGTGAGCAGTGAAATTTAGTTTCCCATCCATTATAATGCCGAGATCTCTCATTTCTGTAACTCTTTGTAGATTTATTTGATTTATTGAATAGTCAAAAAAGAGAGACCTTTTTTTCTGGAAAAGGTTAGAGTTTTACATTTAGATATAAATTGTTTTGTGAGCACCAGTTATTTAGCATGTCAATATTAAACTGAAGAATTTATCAGTTATTTCTCTATATAATTTAATATCGTCGGCGAATAGCAAAACTTTGACACCTTCAAAGCCGTTGACTATGTCGTTTATAAAGACATGAAATAAAACCGGACCAAGGTGACTACCTTGCGGTACGCCACTAGTAGCGGAAAACGATTTGGATATAAAAGATTTTATTTTAACAAACAAGGTTCTATCTGATAAGTAACTACTTAACCACTTTAAAATATTTCCTCCAATTCCCAGGGCATGAAGTTTCCGGATCAGTACTTTGTGAGATACTTCATCAAAAGCCTTCGAGAAATCTTTATATATACAGTCAACTTGTTTATTTTTTACAAATGCCTCCAATATATATTTTTGAAAAAGTAATAAATTTGTTGTAGTTGATCTACCTTTGATGAAGCCATGTTGTTGGTCATTTATTACTTCTATTAGTGTGGGATATATTTCATCCAGAACCAGAGATTCAAAGATTTTGGGTAATACAGATTGTATGCATATTAAATGTCAGTCTCGTCACCTTTTTTGCAGCGGAATCAATAGATATAATGTTAAAAGCCCCAATCCAAAATCCAATAGGCGAACATAAAAAGCTAAAATACGGCGTCTTCAATACACGGTGTCCGAAAACTAGTGGTACAAGCGGGAAACTTTAGAATCTACATCGGACAGAGAATCCAAAAAACATATATTTATTTATTTTTAAACACTCGGATAAAGTTTTTTTTTCTTTTATCCGTTATTTCGGCAACTGAAGGGATAAACAAAAACTTTCGCAGGAGTGTGAACGCTTCAACGCTTTTTAAAAGACAACCAACAGCTAATAGTAACCCCCTAGTGACCTTTTTTTTTCAAAATTGTCATAAAATTTTTTAACTACGTACTTAATTTATTCGTGAACGAAAGCTCACACCAAAAAAAGTTATACCACAAAATCGTCTCCAAATGTGATGTAGATTCACCAGTGTCTGAGATTCTGCTCGTACCACTAGTTTCCGAATACCATGTTTGTTGCTTGCCGATTTACAATTTTTTTATAAATTTAAAAATCAAGAACATTAGCCACTCATCTCACTAGGAGAGACCTGTGTTGAGATGAGCGCCTTTACAATTTTAGTGAAACGATATATTATAAAAAAAACTAAAAAAATAACACCAAAGTTATTCAAGCTATTAACAACTATAAAATCTACAGTAAATCTTCAAGTTGAGCCGTACATTTATAGATTACAACAATAATAATTTCATTGTAACCCAAATAACTATCGCCACGATCATAGGATAACCATATTTTTGTTAACAAGAAGTAATGAGTAAATAATAATACGTAAATAGTAATAAGTAAATTATAATCAGTAAATAGTAATAAGTAAATAATAACACGTAATAATAAAAATTAAATAATAGTAAGTAAATAATAATAAATTTGTCATGTTATGTTTATTTTGAATACATATTATTTATACAGAATGTGTTTTTATATTATTATCCAATATCCAAAATGGCGGAAATAAACAAAGTGTTAAAATATGGCATCTTCAATTGCTTGTCAATTTACTTTAACCGCCCGTCCTTTGGGTTATTATTAAAAAAGTAGGTAAAAAAATATCAGTTTTTTTTCATTAGATTTTGCAATAACAATACCACTGACTAGTGACGTAATTTGTATGGGAGAGACGAAAATACCCGAACACACCCGTTAGCTTCAGCTGACCTCGAAATACTAAACAAGATGACGCAGGAACAAACTTGACGTATACAAATGTTTTGTGGGTTTTAACTTGTAAGGGAGAGACGAAAATATCCGAACCCAACCGTTAGCTTTGGCTGACCTGGAAATACTATACGAGGTAAAGCAGGAACAAACTTGACCCATTAGAATATTTTGTGGGTTTTGGGTATAGCTTTTTTTGTACCTGAACTTACGGGATATGGCTTGTTGCGTTCGGGCCATAATATAGCAGCCGTATCGCGTAGGGCGGTTAATATTATTATTATTTTTCTTTTAAAATAATGTTATAAAAAAATATTATCATATGTTTTGTTTTTTAATATAAATATTTATTATCAAATCAAAAAACTTTCTTTTTAGTTTTGCTATTTGTAAAATTAACATCAAAAAATTGTGTGTTCCTGCTTTTCCATTTTAAATATAGGTACATATTACTGCACATTTTGTATGAAATAAATCGCTGTAGATGCATAATGCTATATATTTGGTTATTTTCCTTTTCCATGCGCAAGACCCAAGTGACAACTTATTCGGTAAAAATGCTGGAACCGAGAATTCATCAATAATTTTATCGGAACCACACTGTACGATACGTTGGTTCACGGGACAGGAGTACACCGTGGTGTCGCCATCTCCCGCCGAGTGCGATAACCGTTTTTGACGGAAACATTGCATTCTGGCTCTCTGGTGATATGGCCTTAAACCACTCCAGAATAATCTATCTCATGATCCCATCCCATCATCTTTTCTATTTATAGGAACTTGTAACTAAGTACAATTTCCACAGCGCTGGTCTTGTGTCGCCACTTACTCTCCTGTCATACTCTATAATGATCGTTATATCCAGAACATATCCTAGGAATCACGTATCCCTTTATCAAAGTTGCCCAAACACCAGTAAGTACAAACTTTTATCACGGTAAAAGGTAACGCTAATTAGATCGATCTGAAATATTTTACTCGACTCTACAACAGAATCTCGAGTTCACAGCTGTGGTAAAACTTTGACTCCTTTAAATTCACTTTACTGAATTCAACTGTTTTTACATTAATATGGCTTCCAAGCCTAATGTGCTAGATCCTAGCATCGGTATTCAGTTCTGTTTTCAATTCTCTAATGCTCGCAAACTCAACATTGAAATCTCTCTCAGAGACCGTCCTCGAGGGGATTTAGATATCATCAATAAAAATGAGGATTTCGCCTTGTTACCTTCGTTAATGCATTTTTAATAGTCATAAATACTGAATGTATATTGTCGATTTTTCACAAAAACGGCGCTATACAAATCATTCAAGTATTATTTTTTTTTTTTTATATGAATACTGCACAAGAGTCCCAACTGCTCCCAACCGTCTGGAGCCAGTGAGATTATGGCATTCCCAATTGGGGAATGTTGTGAGGCTGAAGGTATTGGGGAGGGAAAGGAGAAGGGAAGAGGAAGTTGGGGAAATACCTGGCTATTCAGATCTGGTCACCAAACACGGCTAAAAGCCATTTCAAGCAACGTTTCAATTCTGAATGGTGGTCTGTCACCGGGGTGATACTGAGAGTATATTCCACTCTGGTATGTGCGCAAATATACTATATATTATTTTGAAATTAATTAATTGTGAAACAACACAAATTAATTGAATAAAATTTACTTGCGCATGCCGGGGTTTGAACCCGCGACCTTCGGATTCGTAGTCGAGAGCCTTACCCCTCAACCATTATTATTATTATTATTTTAAGTCACCCAAAGGTATTCGTATTGGCTACCAGTCATAAATGCTGTTTTCTTAATATAATGTATGGCTCTTATCACCTGCAATCACACAGCCTAAAATCAACTGATTTTTCTAACTAGAATTCAAAAAATGACAAGATTCTCATTTTTGATTTCATTTACTACAGGGTCATCGACCTTTTCTGGACAACTCTCTGCCCAACAATGGCTAGTCCATATGGCTTTTAATAGATCGACTTCAATATATCTAAGCACCTGTCATATGCCCCACTTCTCCTTGTCACCTCATCGACGAAGTAGTCACAATAAACAAACATAATGATTTTACGGGCAAAATGAACACTGTAAACAGCGAAATTATGAGCCGTAAGTAATATTAGAGCGGAAAAAAACTTTTGTTTTTCACTGGAGCTCCTCATTGCTAAATTTTGAGCAAAAGTAATGTCGCATTAGTATCGCTCAGGAGTTGTTGAATGACGTCAACGACGATCCAGATTTGCTCAAAAGGGTCATAACTGGCGATGAGACGTAGGTATATGGTTATGATGTCGAAACCAAGGCCCAATCATCCCAATGGAAGCGGCCAGAAGAGCCAAGACCGAAAAAGCACGCCAAGTTCGATCAAATGTGAAGGTTTTGCTCACTGTTTTCTTCGATTACAATGGCGTGGTGCATCATGAGTTCTTGCCAACAGGTCGTACGGTTAATAAGGAATACTACAAGGAAGTTATGCAACGTTTGCGTGAAGCAATACGGCTCAAACGATCGGAATTATGGAAAAACAAATCATGGATTTTGTATCACGATAATGCACCAGCTCACACATCAATGCTTGTTTGTGATTATTTGGCCAAAAACAACACCGTAATCATGCCTCAACCACCGTATTCACCAGATTTGGCTCCCTGCGACTTTTTCCTATTCCCGAAACTGAAGAGACCAATGAAAGGAAAGCGTTTTGCCACAATTGATGAGATGAAGTCAGAATCGAAGAACGAGCTGATGGCCATACCGAAAAGCGCATTCCAGAAGTGCTTCGAGGATTGGAAGAAGCGCTGGCATAAGTGCATTATATCTGAGGGGATTACTTTGAAGGGGAGAAAATGGATATTGATGAATAAATAAATACTTTTCGAAAAAATTCAAAATTCACCTTTTCTTTTGAACAAACCTCGTATACTTGGAAATAAATTCACCTCTGCTATAGATATATTTAATATGAGTTTGCCCATGTTCAACAGGTACCTGAACGATATTTTCATGTTGCAACAATTATAAGAGCATCGCATTAGAGCTATTGTTTAATTATTATAATTTTTTTATATATTATCTTTGTACTTATCTACGATCCAAAAACTTGTTCCTCTTTTTTCTTTCTATGTATCATATACTTTATTATGTATTATGCAATTTCATACATTTTTACATCATCCGAAATATAAAAACACGTTTTTTGTTTTTCCACAATGTCATGCACTCATATTATATTATATGATGCACTTGTGTATTATGTATCATGTAGATCAGGCTATTACTATTTTTATTTTTTAAAAAAAGTAGTATCCATAAATTAAAAACCTTTCCCTTTATAACTAGTCTGTGTCATGCACTTATACATTATTATACTCGTACATACATATATGTTATAACTTGTCTGTGTCATGCACTTATACATTTTTATACTCGTACATACATATATATTATAACTTGTCTGTGTCATGCACTTATACATTATTATACTCGTACATACATATATATTATAACTTGTCTGTGTCATGCACTTATACATTATTATACTCGTACATACATATATATTATAACTTGTCTGTGTCACGCACTTATACATTATTATACTCGTACATACATATATATTATAAATATGTTACACTTATATACCAACTATGCATCATGTTATTTTTTTTTGCAAACTTTTTTTTCTTCTTTCTGTACACATAATCATTTTAATGTTAAAATATAAATTAATAAATAAATAAATAAAAAAAAAAAAATAAATACATATCGTCGTCGACGCATCCAATAAAATGGGTAAATGTGCATTCCAACGCCTACTTCGATCCACAACATATCGTGTTTTTCGTAACTCTGCACAACAAGACTCAATATAGTCATATTATCAGCCTCGAACTTCTCCAAAGAGTGAAATAAACTGTGCATTCCAACGCCTACCTCGAACCACAACATGTCGTATTCGTCGTAACTCTGCACAACAAGACTCAGTATAGTCATATTATTAGCCTCGAACTTCTCCAAAGAGTGAAATAAACTGTGCATTCCAACGCCTACTTCGAACCACAACATATCGTATTCGTCGTAACTCTGCACAACAAGACTCAGTATAGTCATATTATCAGCCTCGAACTTCTCCAAAGAGTGAAATAAACTGTGCATTCCAACGCCTACTTCGAACCACAACATATCGTATTCGTCGTAACTCTGCACAACAAGACTCAGTATAGTCATATTATCAGCCTCGAACTTCTCCAAAGAGTGAAATAAACTGTGCATTCCAACGCCTACTTCGAACCACAACATATCGTATTCGTCGTAACTCTGCACAACAAGACTCAGTATAGTCATATTATCAGCCTCGAACTTCTCCAAACAGTGAAATAAACTTTCCACCGAATAGGTAGGTATATCTTCTTGTCTGGGTCGAAACAAAGGTTGATTTCGTTGAACAGCTGGTTCAGACGCAATCAAATGCGCCCTCGGATTCCTTGATGCATTATTGCGTTCGCGCAAATATTTTTTCAGCATCCCCTGTAATCTGGCCTCCAGAAATGTCTCAAACGCAACCCTTGGGGTTTGGCGTCATCATCTAAACTCCTCGGAAGTCCAGGTATCGGCACTTCAGTTTTGTCAAGCGCACATATTTTCGGCATCACTTATTGCACTCAATAAAATCCACTTGATTATTACTTATAGCTCACAACGGCTTACTTGTACTCATTCACTAAACAGGGGACTACTTATAAACCAACCATTTTCAGGCAATTATGGAAAACGTCCCTTCCTTTGTTCAGGTAAAGAATGATTTCTTTGTCTCTTTGGGCCTCTACCTCATTGAGTACCTCGAACACGACAACTTATTGTAAAATATCATAAAACTGACGGACAAGTTCTTAAAACAAACAATAACACTCCATAGACCAGATGCGTTTTATTCCACAAAAACTGTCCGCATGCCTCACTTTGTATTGGCGTAGCTTTGTTTTAAAACAAAGGAAAACACCCCTTTTTTTAACTTTCGGCCAAATAATAGAGCATATTCATGGTCTATCCCACTTCTGAATGTAAACGTTAAATAAAAACACGAATGATGATCTCAGCGTTTAATTACGCATTTAGGTATTTACATTTGGTACACAATTAGGTGCAATAACCGGATCTATTTCTAATCGATAGCGTTGTACGATCCAAACTTTACGGGGTTAAGGTTCACACTGCTCACGGAGAGGCGCATCGATGCAGCCCTCATCTGGGCCCTCAAGTGGTCTCGCCTGCACCATGTTGACAGACATCTCCCGGTCGAGTCCATTTCTAATCACGCGTTATAACATATTTTGTTTATGTCAATTGATTGATAAAAATAATAATAACATGTACCTACATCTACTAGACTTCACGCAGAAGGTAATACATTTTCAGACATAGTAGATATGTTCAACTGCTCGGAATACAAATACAAACAGACGATTATTGCATACATCCTCAACAATTATTAACATATGTGTCTAGAGTATAAGTAGCAGTGTGTGTGAGGTATGTTTCGAATATTCACCTCTGTCGCAAATTTTTTGGAATGGTACTTACACTATGTTATTCCTGTATTTGTTCGTGAGACAAATGAAATATTTAG
>JAHDVE020002002.1:0-79601 GCA_022606495.2 Halesus radiatus | reverse complement strand
TAATATTCATGCCTTCTTATATTGTTATTAAAATATTCAAGGGACCAATATTTCCAATCTCAAAAGTGGCCTCTCACCGGGGCGATTCTAGCAGAAACTTCGGGAGGATGTGTACCTATAAATGTTTAATTTTATTTTAACTTTTCAAAATCAATTGGTTTTGCAATTCACGCGCTTTTACCTACTGATAAGCTTTTTAAATCTGACTACCTGGCAAAGTCCCGGGCTACCAGTCGGCATACCTGCTTATTACTGTACTAATCGACTACTATCGTAACAAAACATTTCCATTCATGTTTCTTATGGTGTATATTTTTCTAAAAAATAATGGTTCACTCTTTCCATGACTGTAGAGGACCCCCAGAACGCGCACCGGCAGGCCAACTTTTTTAAGGCTTACTAAATGCCTATTATCTCTACAAAGTAGTTTCATCTATGTATTCGGTGACGTGGGGTTTAATGTCTCAGGATCCTAGTCTATAATAACACAGCATGAATTCCTAAAGATACGTGCTTTCACCGTTGGCTACAAAGAGAAACAACAATAGAAACCGATGAATTATAGCCAGATACCCACCAATCATTCCCTCACGATATAAAATCAACATCAACGAGATATCAATACCACTTTCCAACTTCCCTGTTCGCCCCCCGCCATCCACTCTGGGCTCTAGGTATCTCCCGACCGGAGCGAGCCATTTAGCTAAACCGTGCGTGTCCCTCCGTCAACAAACGGGCTTAGTTCCGCACTCCCATTACGCGACGCTAGATGTCTCTCTAGTCGAAATTTTCCACACATCCTCTTGCGGTTTCATAACACTTATCCCCTTAAGTGTGGAACTTCCACGCTTGGGCAATTACAAGACGGGATCTAGGATGGGATCGGCACGCAATACTCGTTGGCGGTTTTTGCGAGATTAAAGCTGAATTAACATCTACTTTTCTAGGGACACAGGTTACGGTTTTCAATTGCAGTAACCATGGTAATTAATTCCCATATATTTTTACATTTTTAATACTGCGAGATTCTACCCGAATTTATTTGTAATCGTAGATAGTGTCACGGATATACCTATCTGATTTTTATTTATATTTGAAAAATCTGTTAACTTTTTCTACATGTCTAGGATTGTGAGATTAAATAAATCATTATTTTTACTATTTTAGAGACAACTTCAGAAATTATTTGAGGGTTAACGGTGCTAAAAAAATGCCCCATCTACTATGGAAATATACCAATTTATAAAAAAAAAGTGTTAAAATCCGCATTATAATGAACTTAAATTTAAATTGAAAAAGACTAATTTACATAACATGATTTAAAATATCGAAATACACCCGAAAAAACGTGTTTTGTTTTTTATTTGGTTTGATGTATACTCGTATTTACATATTAAATATGACAATTTAAAAAAATATATCATTCACCCACAAATAATTATCGAAGTTGCCTCTAAAATCATGAATAATCGATTTCTTTAATAATAATAGTAATAATGTTTTATTATCTTTTTTTGTAACAAAATAACAAATAATGATATCCTCACTGGGATTTCTCGTGGTGAGGATTTCATTTACAAAATATGAATTTACATTATATTAAATTGATGTGCTTGATAAAAAAAAATAATAATTGTAAGGTGATGTGTTTTAAGTGCAGTAGAGTTGAGTTAATGGCCTATTTTTCCTAATTTAAAACGAAAATAAATAAAAAAAATCTTTTCATCCGTAGTAGATATTTACTATACTTTTAATTTAAAAAAAAAATTTAGTTTGGGTGGTTATTTTGGCCTTAAATCCAAAATTAAGTTTTGTATGAAACAGGCCGCGCAGCCGTTCCTCTCAACACATTTTTTTTTTAAATAATTATAACCTCATTGTCACATATTTGTAATCATTGAAGAAAATATTAACAACTCTCAAAATGAAACCGAGAAGACACAGAAAAGAAAAAGATAACGGTAGAAGCTGGGGCTCGAACCCAGGACCTTATGGTCTCTCTGGGACCTTGTGCTCTACTCAGCTTATGCTTTTTCTGCGTCTTTTCGGTTTCATGTTTCATTTTGAGAGTTATTAATATTATCTGCAAAATCCCTTATTGTTTGTCTGCTTTTAAATATCAGACTATAGATACTAAACGAGTAGGTAGGTGTTAGTTTAAACTCTCTTACCACCAATCTTCTTCGCGTCATGCGGTAAGATTGAAGACACAAGCAAGATTTTGTATCAAGAACGCTGAATCGCCACAAACCTTACCACGGCTGGGAGATCATACCAATGAGGTGCCATTTTTATAATGGACCATTAAGAAATCAAACACACCTTCGAATCGCCAGTGGGTAGTTACTGTACATCGTACAGTAACAAAATTCCAGTTAAAGTAACATAATTTAACCTCGTAAACTTCACTCTCACAGAATGCATTAGACTTAATTTTAAAATTAGACTCCTTGTTTTTTATCTCTTCATTTTTACGAATATACGAGAATAAAAAGATATTATTATAAGCAAAGGAAAAGTCGTACTATTTTATGTTCTGTGAATTTTTTTGTATTTCAAAATAATCTAAAATAAATTGTGGTAACTCGGTAAGAAAAAAAACGGAAGCGAACCGTCTACGAGTGCCTTCAACGGTTTTTTTTAAATCGAAAATGAAATCATAAACCGTTCGCTTTACCTCACAATAATTTAAAGGTATTAAATTAAATTATAAACGTCCCATTCTTCACCTTCAAAGAAATACTAAGACCAGTGAGATGCCAAACAAAAATTAAACTGTAGAATTCAAACGGAAGCCATAATATGTTTACGTGTACCTAATGTGTAATGGTTGTAGGATTATATAATATTCACTGTTTGTGAAATATTTTTGTGTTTGTTAGATATCGATATTACATTTCCTTTTAAAGCGCCCCTGGGGTGATTTAAGCACTTAACAGCGCTATGTAGAATTTATGTTTATATCGGTATATAATTTCTAATATAATAATTTATTTCAATTTTTGAATAATTTATTGAAGCTTATAAACCTTATTTTAATATATTTTTAATAATCTTTTGTAAGGGGTAATCTGAAAATCGCGGGTTCAAATCCCTGCGTGCGCAAGTAAATTCAATTTAATATATAGTAGATATATTTGTGCACGTTCCAGACTGGAAGATACTTTAAGTATCGCCCTGGTGAAAGATCACCACTCAAAATTAAAACGTTGAATTAAATGATTTTAGCCGTGTTTGGTAATCAGATATGAATAGCCAGGTATTTCCCCATCTTCCTCTTCCCCTTCTTCTACCCCTCCCCACAAACTTCAGCCCTACAACATTTCCCAATTAGGTAGGAATTCTATAATCTCACTGACTCCAGACGGTTGGGACTCTTGTGCAGTATTCACGTAAAAAATAAATTTTTAAAACTCTCAAAATGAAATATGAAACACAAAAGACACAGAAAATAAAAAGGTAACGGTAGCAGCTGGGACTTGAACCCAGGACCTCATGATATATCCGGGACCTTGCGATCTAATACATTGAGCTACAGCTACCCCAATCCGTACTTTCGTTTTCATCGGTATCATACTTCGATTTCGCAGAACTGATTATATTCTGTGTCTTTTCGGTTTCATGTTTCATTTTGAAAGTAGTTGGTATTATCTGAAATGATAAAAACAATTTATTCATCTGAGAGAGACACACATATATAAAGTAAAGGAAATAACATCTTTTGAAAATACCTGCTTTTTTGTAACCGCTTTTGTGATTTTCAATATATTCAAATAAAATCGTGGTGCTTCCACGTGCTTACATAAAAATGTAATTCAGGGGAGCTTAATAGAATTATTTTTTGTAAAATTTAATTTTTGGAAGATAACCTCCATGAACTTCCGCAGGGTTTACCAAGTACCTGCGAGTTTTTTGCAAAACCTTTTAATATAAAATATTTAAATCGTAAGGGACCTTTGGCAGTAAATCCAGAAAACGGTTTTCTTAAGTAGTTAAATTTAGATTCTAGATATCAAAAGAAAGGAGAGGAAAGATGAAGAATATATTTTTCAGGGAAATTTCACATCGAAAGCAAGAAGTCCCTTTTGGGAATATTTTCAATTTAAATAATTTACGATGTTATAGCTAAGATAATTATTCATGTATGCGCTGATTTTAATTCAGTTTTCCGTTCCGTTACCCACTTTTTTCAGAGATTAAAATTAATGGCCTATTTCAAAACACGTATTTTAACATTGAAAAACTTTTATGCTTTATTAAAATATTCTTTACTGTGTAAAGGAACTTTGACTGGTGAAGTGCTTTGCTTTGAACTCTCTTGTCACCGGTACAAAAAGAAAAAAAGACAAGGCAGTTGCTTTGCATAAAGGTTCACTGTAGACTTTTAGCTACACAATTGGGTGTA
This sequence comes from Halesus radiatus, assembly GCA_022606495.2. NCBI lineage: Eukaryota > Metazoa > Arthropoda > Insecta > Trichoptera > Limnephilidae > Halesus > Halesus radiatus. Next base: position 75,196 of record JAHDVE020002002.1, on the reverse strand, counting down.
CACCTCGGGGTATGTTGTACGATCTGAAAAGTTTTTCCCTTTCTTAGAATGGTTGAAGATTTGCTTTTTGTATTAGCTCCACTGCCCGGCACCCCCGATTAAGGGATGTTGTACAGCGTGAGAAAATAGGAAAGGTAAAGAGGAAAGCAATAGGAACGTTGGAAAATACATAACTATTCAATATTCAGATATTGTAACCAGTGGCGGATTTCGGAATTCCATACGCGCGTTATGAAACACGGACTTATGGGACTCTCTTTCCTAAGAAAAGGTTCGTACAAATCTTACTACAGCGCCATAGCTGGAGACGCACAAACCTTGAGAATATACAAGCAGCCCGGGTGAGCAGCAATTATGGGATTTGTAAAATTTGTACGTAAATTTGGAAGAATCCACAGATTTTTTTTCTGTAATTATCTTGTTTTAAGTTGTTAAATAACTTAAGAACTGTTGATGTTACTTTTTTGTTGGCGTATTTCTTGAATTTGCCAAGCATGCTGGTATATAAAAAAATGACTTTTCTGATTTTCACAAAAAAAAAATATTTTTGCTTTTAACATTATATCCTTTGGCAACAGACATTTTAGTGAATAGACGAATTTTATCTCGTTGCTAAGCTATGATCAAATGTAATCAATCTAGAGAAAAAAAAACATATGATGAAAAGACCAACAAGGGATTTTCTCATATAGCTCAGAGATGATTTGGGTTGGAAAAAACGTACATTACACTCATTAGAGACAATATTTTCTGGTTTCAGTGACAATTTGGGGAAATTCTAAGTATTATCCAATGGAGGGAATTTTTTTCCCTTTATTATTGTTCTGTTGAACTCCTACTGAGATAGGCCACGAATCGCCACTGATTGTAACCAAAGACAGAGCTTCTGTTCTCAGCAGACTGGTACTGAGAATATCTTCCACTTCCAATTCTGAACCCACTACGCTTGAGTTCTCCTGATAGTTGTCTAATTCTGAAATAATAATATGTACGTGAAATGTATAGGTGGACTAAATACATGATTGTGTGTAATAAATTGAAAGAACTCTCTATTATCGATCTTCGCTGGGATATCCCAGTTACACAATGATGTACTACCCTTAGCACCTTCCTAGAAGCCTTGTGGAACGTGAGACACAATATTTATTGTAACATTAAGCCTATGCAAAGCAAGATTTTTTTCCAGAAGGATGCTCTAATTCAAGAAGCGGAAATCAATTTTCGAAAGGAGATAAAACTCTCGAATAGTGAGTGAGCTGTGATGTCAAGATTTACCATAGATTTATCTTAAATTTATAGTTCAACGCTAATATTTTCATCAGCATCTTCATAATGAGGTATTGAGATTGAAATATTTAAATAATCTTAATTAAAAAAATGGCATAACACAACATTGTTTTTTCAGTTTTTCCCAATTTTTATAATATTTATATTGAAATTTAAAAATAGCCTTTTTCAATGTAGATAGGTAGATACCTAAAAAATATTTAAAGGTATGCCGCTGATAGATCTGATGTAACCAAGATTCAAATATGTCATGATATTTATATAAATATTCAAATATTTGATATACTCGTTTATTATCAAAAAGTTATATTTATTTTATGAAGAGAAATAGACTTCAGAAATACAATTTATAAAATGATGAAAAGTATCTCTCTGGAGTTGCTGTTGCTACGTGAAAAGTTAATTGTTTCTCACAAAGTGAAACGAAATTGTTTTTTTGTCTAATTGCCAACCGTTGTCATCGATGGTCAGAGATTTCCACTATGCCAAAAGCAATGTATTGTTAAAATGAATTTCAAACATACAACAACGCGACTTCAAGGCGCCCGAAAATCCCTGCAGTAAATTTAAACATGGAGTAAAGTGGGAATGTTCTGTAAAAATGAAGTCACCTACTCAATTATAAATATCAGTGGTATAATATACCGGCAATATATATCCTTCGAACCTTGGTTGTAACCTTACCCTCTTTTACATAATTAGCGAAATAGTAAAAAACTTGAACGGAAATAAATGTTGCAGTGGGGCCCCTCCTCGCCATGCTCTGTGAATTATATGATTTCACCATGAATGTATTAAAATACGAGATAGTTACAAAAGCGCAGATGTTAATTATCAGAGAGAGCAATTCGTGGTGAACAACATTAAGGCAGAAAGTGGATGGTGCCCGTAAAGGGGCATGTATCAGGCTCAAGTTGCAGGTTACTTCGGCTTACAGGTCAAATTGAAAAAGGCTTCTCCACTGGGAGCAACTACTCCCCAACAATGCCGCGTAAAGTCGGGAATTTATGGTCCCTAAAGGGCTTTCAAGTGTTATTTCCACAATATCGTGTGTGCTCACTCTTATTCTCATTCTCTCCTTTGCCATAATTTCTTTAAAGGCCTCCGACGAACCTTTTCCACTTTATGTACAAATACAAAATACCTACATTGTTGGAATGTCGGTAATGCGCTTGTCTCGTGAATTACGTTCGGGTTTCTATTTCCACCTTCTGATTAATAAGAAACTTCTCAGTAAAGTACCTGCTACCTGCTACCTACGTTTCCTTCCCATTTTTTGAAAGATGAAATGTTTTTAGTGTCTCGAGCAGTAAGATTATGAATTCTTGCTAGTGATAAGAGGAATCACTTCGAAGGTTATTGCTTCCGTACGTGAAATAACGCTATAACGACAAATGTTCAATTTTTGCATTTTTATATTAAAAATCTTTTTTTTTAATTTATTTTATTTAAGTGTTGGGATTTTATGTGACTTTAACTTCATATAATTTCTATAGGCACTTCTGAAAACCACCAAAACTCCGGGCTCCGGAATATATAACTGGGCAGTGACCTTTTTTTCAATTACTAAAACTATATAATATGTTAAAATAAAATATGTAAAATAACAACTTATTGACAAATAAGTGTTTTTATTTATTTTTTTTATTTATTATTTATTAAATGTTGGAGACTGCCTCCATGGCATTATAAGCATTTGACTTTAGGCAAGGAGATGAGATGGCTTATACGATCTCTAACGAAGTGCAAATTTTGAATGATCTAATAGATTTAGTAGTATTTCTTCAAAAGATTCACTTTGTGGCGTCATTATTAATAAATGAATTAAAAATACTTTGTAATCACAACTTATTAATATATCAACATGTTTCGAAAGCGAAACTTTCCTAATCGGGAATGTACAGAATACTTAAAAATAATATTGTCAAGTATAGACTAAAATGTATAATATATTTTTATTAACATTTTTGATTAATTACTTGCCTACTTTAATCAATTTATGTTTATGTTCATAATTTGTCTATTCTTACATCATTTTGTTCTATGTTTATCATTTTCTATACTTGATATTATTATTGTTTACTATTCTGTATATTCCTGGTGAGGAGAAAGCATCGCTTTCGAAACATATGGATATGTATATATTAATAAAGTAAGTAATTTCTAATTAATTTATTAATAGATTTAGTTTTAAGTTCTTTTTCGCGTATACTAAATTACAGGGTACATGTGTAGCTACAAGTCATTTTTTGTCATGGCACTATGTACAACAGTATATACAACCTTTATGGCCGGAGGATCAAATTATCAGTTTTAAATAATTAATTTTTTTATTTAAATTAAATTTAATAATGTCATTATTAAGTTATGCAAGTGTTTCAGTTTTTATGTTTTATTATTGTGATAGCTGTTTCGGCGTTCAGGGCGATTTTCAAACTATTACGCAAATATTTTTAAAAATTACATTGGCATAATTTATATATTTATAAAAAAAAACAGTTCTTTTTTTTGTAATGCGGATTACGAATCTTTGGTTACGTTTATTTACAAAAACGCACCGATAAACATACTTTTCTCCAATTTAAAAATCATATTCGTATTTTAAATATTTTGTAAAACATACAATGACGGTCAGAAAAAAGTTATATTTCTGATTTGATTTTGAAAAATACTAAGCCTATGTAAATTTAAAAAAAAAAATTAATAAATATTTTTTCTATTTAAAAACATTATGTTTATCGTATTGCGTAATAATTCCATTATTTTGAATTAATAAATAATAATTTAATGGGGTTCTACAAATAGTTTTAAAATTTCTTTGTGGGCCTTTGGGGGTAGGGTGTAGTTTACCCAGAGCTTGACATGGTTGACTTTACAGTCGGTAGTGTCGCTAGTGTTGATTTTTTGTAATATTAAAGAACATGTTTAGAATGTTAGGTGGCTGGTTCAAAATATTGCAGACAGAAAAACTAATAACCGTTTTGGTTTTTACAGAAATACCGCAACCTTTTTGGTATTTTATTCATACTAAATGGTTTCGCGGGTCACATGCGGGCCGCGGCCCTTGGTTGTGCATCACTGTTGTACAGTGTACAGTCGCAGGCGACACTATCGCCAAATGACGTGATTTCTTTAAATATGATTCGTCTCCACGGTATTTTATTTAATGCAGTTCTAAAGCACGACCGAAAACAACTGCACTCGGTGAACGTTTCTAACGCCACTGAGTACGAGCATGCGTTAATTTCTTACACGATGCAATTATATAATTCTGACTCTTTCTCGTAAAGGAAGCTTTTACGCACACAGTAACCCGTATCGGTACATTATACGAGTATATATTAATAACGTGCCGAGACTAAAAATTTGACCTGTACGTGTACATTGTGTACTAACTAGTACCTATACCGAAGAAATGAGCTTAACTTTTTTTGGGCACTCTACAATAACATTTACAAAATTTTTAATATTGTTTATAAATTTTAATATGATTTATAAGTAGAACTAATTTAAGTAGGTCTGGATTTTGTAATGTTGACAGCATCATTATAATTCTGTGTGGACCTTAAGGTGCCCGTAAACGACCAAGAAAAATTGCCTATTATTGCCTATTGACGAACAATTGTCTTGGTTCAAGGTGTTGGCCGTCTATATTGCCATGTGCCGTCAATATTTCCGTGTACAGCAAGATTATTATACACCAAATGTATAAGAGAAATTCACAATACAAAACAATCTCCTCCAATAAATCCACCAAACTTGGTTTGACTAGGATACAAAATCGCGAAATTATTTATTCATATTAATTTAGTTCAAAATTATGGCGTATATCCGGCAATGCCATCGTAATATCGGTAGCCGAGAGGACTCACTAGCAAGACAGGGTAATACATCGACAAGAATGGGCAATAACACGAAAATGTTTGCCAATACTGCCCGACAATATGGAAATCTTGGCGGCAATACCTTGCCGGCAAAACTCGCTCGTTACGAGAGTCTTTACAAAAAAGCATTACAGCTGGAACCTTCAAGTATATTGTTACTCTAAGTCTGGGGCATAACATATGGGCACCATTAATTTGTATAATAATGGAAAAAATGACTTTCCTTAATTTTCCATTTAAAAAAAATCATAAAGCAATTAATTGTATAACCCGTGGTTTTAACGCAGTCCATTTAAACCAGCCCTGGCCAACCGCATGCGGCCCGCTACGCCCATACGTGCGGCCCGCGGTCATGTATGAAGAAATATATTTTTTTTAAGTATCGGGTACTTCAGAATGTCTTTAAAATCACATTTAAGTTATTAAAACCAGTATTTTTTTTTATAATTACACCAAATTCTCAAATGTCTGTATGAGCGGCCGTTGGAAAATTTTAGGTCTTCAATGCGGCCCGGGGTGCTTTTTGGGTTGGCCAGGGCTGATTTAAACGGTTATAAAGGTGTTCATTTAGTTAAAATCAATTTCAGAAAATTCTGAAAAATACAAAGAAATTCTGGTTGACAGCTCTACTAACCACGTTTCGGTATGATGATAACGGTTGGTTTTGTTCCAGATCAAATTTTTTTGAAAGTTCATAATTTTTTATTAATCCGATTAGCACTTTGGAGTTTGAAACTCCACCCGTTAAAGTCGGATCGATTTCCCTGTATAACACTTAAGAACCTTCAGTCAATACCTACTCGACATTATAAGAAGAAAAAAAATCTCGATATTTAGTTTTCCCTCGAGACGTGGCATTGGCTGGCTGCTGCAGATAACGACTACAGTAACTTAACGTTTATCGAAAATGCTCCTTTTTTTCCTAAACAAAGCTTTTTCTTCGTCCTTTGAGCCCGCTGTTCGGAGGCAATGTTACTTAATTTTTACTGTTATTCTTTCTTCGTTTAAAAATAATCCGTCTTTTTATCCAAAAAAACATTTCCGTGTAACGATCGCAATAAATGAAAAAAAATTCTACGATATTTTAGCATGAAACAAACATTTTAATTAGCTGAAGTAACATTAAGCTTTTGCGTAAATATGTTATTACTCTTCTAAGAATTTTCATGTTGGAATTGATAATTTCTCATGCGTTATATAAATATTCAAACATTTAATTGAATTTCGTATTTCCATAAAAAGATAAAAGAGACATAAAGATTTTAAAGACGTTCATATTACAATATTTCTGTATTTTAAGATCTTTCGTTATCTCATTATTAAAATTTATTTGACGGGAAAGCACAAGATGAACAAAACGAACGATAGATTTTATACACTTTTCGAATTCACTGCATCATCCTGAAATTGCATCTGGGCACAGAAGTTATGACGGCATAAAATTTTGAATATTGCTCGCTCGGGGAAACAGGTGAGGATAATGTTTCTTCCTGAAATATTTCACTGGTCTTCTTCTAAGAAAGTATTTAAAATCGCGTTATTTCACTTTACAGCACGATGTTAATTAGAGCTTCGCAAGTTACGTACACATTCTAAATATTTTCAATTTTCTACCGACTGAATATTGTCAATGAAGTTCTAAAGGTTGTTTCAATACCGAATGTTTGATGATATTCAAACGTTATTGAGAGAGGCTTCCGTCAGCGTAACCAAATTAAGTAAAGTAAGTACTTTGGTGGAATGTGATAATTTATTCTCATTCTGCCGCCATAATTGCGTATGATAATAGCGTGGCAATACTGAATTATTCATTATTGTACGCTGAGTGGAATTACATTGGCAATTAATAACATTTCCAACTAAGCCGCCATAAAATTAATAATATTATCAGAAGTGATGTGTTTGCACTTCGAAAATGCCCACCGATGCGAAATACTCTCACGTCTGTAAAGCAAACAAGCTATTATAGTGATGTACGTAGTCGACAGGGAAATGTGATGTTCGTTGAGGATGGGGATAAAACAATCAAATAACGTTATCCGCCAGATATTATGTGAGATCTCTAAATTTAACATGAGTTACTAGTCATTGAACACCAGTGCTATCTTTTGAAACGCAACCATCAATAAAGACAAATAGCATCTAAATAGTCTTTCCTTGGTGACAATTATATTGTGAGGCGAGAGTGAAATGAAACACAGACTTTTTCAAATAGAGACCAACACTCTCAATAAAAAATAGCCACCATATTACAATAGTCATTCGCTGTAATGTATTTTTATTTTTATTAAAAACACTTTGTAACTATCTTCCACTTGTTTATTTAAAACCGAACCGGTTTCACCCTATCACAGGCATCTTTAGACTGGTACAATTTAAATTTAACTAAATCTATGGTATATTTAGCATCTATGTCAGGAGTGAGTCCCATTGCTCTTTCTAATATTGTACATTTATGACTGAGAATTTTGTTTTTTTTTACTGACGGAACAGTTATATTTGAAACTACTTTCGCGTTGGTTTATTACCTTTTGGAGGGCGGATTACATCGGGTTGGTTTACTGAATCTATGGGGTTTTATTTTTATATTATATCTATTGTGCCGGCTTTATTTTAAACATGGATATTTCGGTTGTTTTTTTCCGTAATTTCCGCCTTCTGTCTTTAGAAAGAGGGTAAAATATTTGTTTAAAAATATTTTCCCTATAAAATGGGAATACCTTTAGTTCATAAATTATACATCTTTATTATAATCACAACGAGTTTACCGCTGAGACGATTATTTTTCGACATTGTAAAACCATAAACGCCGTTATTGAATGTCCCGATCTACTTAACCCGCTCATCCCTACATTATTATAAATTTAAAGCTATAGCATATATATCGGACGTCCAAATCATAACACGTATTTAGGAAATGGCAGAAATGCTCTTACGTAATCACATGCTGAAAGTGCGTCACCGCATCAAGGTGATTCTACAATTCAGATGACGTATTTAATGACGTCAATGGCAGTTGTCGCCGTCGCTATTTATGGGACATACACCAGTGACGTGAACTAAATTATTAAAGAAGTCATAACTGGCTTGTTTCTACCAACCTCAATGACGTCAATCACTGTGAACATACGTCACTTGTTTCATTGAGAAAAATCAAATAAATAGAGAAGTTATTTCAATAAACGATCATTGTGAGAAAGTTATTCGACTTTCATTGATCTATATTCTATATCTATATAAAAGTCCTGCTGACAGATTAAAGTGTCGATGTGTACCGGTGTTTTCCTCGGAAATACAGTATTTGTATGTGTTCCGTACAACACGTTTAATGCTTGATAATACCTTTGATAAAAAAATAAATTAAAAAAATTGCCCAATAGTTTTAAGGTTTATTTTTATTAAAGGAAAAAAACCTATCACACAAAGAACTAATTTATTTTATTTTTTAAATTCGTTCACAGTCGTGAATAAATATAAAGTTAACATAAATCAAAATAAAAATAATAATTGGTCCCAAACCAAGCGAGACCTTCGAAGCGGGCGCTGTCACTATATTTGCGGCAATTGTGGAGGGAATAAGGATTACAACCTAGCAGAAAAAAATAAATGCCTTAGAAAAGATTGTCAACTATTAAAAACCGAAAACTTCACGTACAAAAATATTTATGGTTACGCGTTAACTTCAATTAATCCGGGTTGAAAAGTTTTTTTTTTTTTTAAATATTCTTTTTTTTTTTTTCAAAATGTTACATAAAATATTGTAATCAATATCATTTTGTCAACGGGTCCTTAGAAACGGTTTATATTTAAATTTCAACCTGAAAAACTATAGTTAACCTGAAAACTGTTCACATACCTATTAGAACCACTAGGTAGTACTATTTCACACTGCAGTTACAAGAACAAACTATCAAATGTCCTCTACCGTAAATATACTCCTGATCCATGGTAATGAGTGCTGTGGAGTAGTTGACTTATTTTATGTCTTTGGGTCTAATAAAAACCAATATATCGAAGCATATTATATTAAACGAGTGAAGAACTTTACTGTTAATCATTTTTTCCTTAATTTTGTCTTGTAAGTTCCTATCTGCATGCTCCTTACTTTGTTTTTTGTTGGATTATCACTATGTTTAATGTGTTCCTAAAATAATGCTATGTATGTATGTGCTGTTATATATTTTTAATATTGTTACATAAATTGTCTAACTAACCATAAATAACGAATAAAAGCAAATATGCTAATAAACTCCTCATCCTTGATATGAACAAATAATTTATTTTTTTTAAACACACTTTTTATCAGTTTAATTACAAAGAGAAATAACTATTTCAATGGCCGGAGAAACAAAACAATACATTTTAATTCATTTAAAGCTTGCTAAAGTTTTACGTTTTTACAATGTTTTAGGTGGGTGAACCCAAACTAATAACCTAAATACCTATTTTATATATCATTAATACGTTGTATTATATATAAAATAATTTTTTTAAGTTTTAACTTTAAGTTTTTTTAATTTAAAAAAAAACTAACCTAAAAATGGGGAGCTCATCTGTATTTTTACTGAATAAATAAAGGCAGACACGGGTACTCACTTGGTAGCAATTGGTGATCCCTTCTGCCTGCTTTCGGGTCGTTATTCAGGACGAAACTCAATGTTTGTACACGCACTTTAGTTTATAATTTCTCTTGAAAATATTGAAAGAGGAGAAAATAAATATATTATGAACTATTGATGGAAGAGCGTCCAATTTCAAAACTTTTATTGCAAAAAAAACAGGTGTGGCGGAAACAAGGGTAGCACAAAACAACTTGTAGCACAATTTTAACACTTATTTATCCATTTTAAAGTATTGCACAATATCGTTGCTGGATGCGTAACACCTCCAATGTCAGTGGCTGACTTGATTCGCGTCTGGGTCCCACCCAGGCGTCGTGAATTCAATTCCTCGGCTGGCTAAATCACGACACAAGCAACATTTTCTACTTCTGTGGTGGTAGTAGGAGATTTTCAAATATTTTCAGGTTATTCGTAACCCGGGAATGTTTATCTTTCTTAAAGAAAAAAAATATTATTTTTGGAAAAGTGCTAAAAATCAAAATTTAAGTAGGAAAATGAAGGTGGGCTCTCAAATAATATTTAGTGATATATACAAAAAATAAATTAAATGGTAGATTAATTTTCCTGCTTCAAAATCGTTTTATTTCGCTCTACTGTTAAAAAAATATTTTCACTTTGGAGGCATTACGCGCCCAGTGACGATATATAATTTAATCCAAGATTTAATCTGTAAATTGCGAAAGTATTTTTTTAAAGCATCCCTACCACCCTAATTTATTTACATTTTTTAATCGATTCCTGTGTTGCAATTTTTATTTTGGAACAAGACGATGGTTACGGATATTATCATCACAATCACGTAAACCGGGACTGTGTTGACTTGTGACCGTTGGAATTCGTACGTCATCAACGGCGTCCTCGGTTGGGTAAAAGAAAGATAGGTCGCCCTCAGAGGATATGAGCAGACCACTAAAAAATAAACTCGGGCTTTAGATGGATAGGAGCCACAAAGATTCGGAATAACTGGAAGCATTTAAGGGAGGTATAAGGGAGTCTCAAAGCTTGATCCCAAAAGGCACATGAAGACGAAAAAAACCTCCTTAAGTTTAGAAGCTTCACAACAGCGATCAGACAAATTGAAATATATCTAAAATCTGAATATTTCTAGTAAACAATGATACTATTTCCTCGTCCCTGCATATTTCATACATTTCTGGTACAGCTTTTCTAAATTTCTCCAGCTTCCCACCACAAAACATGCCCCGCATTATTCAGTATTAGCGCCAAACCGCAATAGGAAATCCATTGGAATGTGTATACGCGGATACGTATTTAAGATTTATCGCAACAAACATTGTAACTTCCGAGAAAAGTCAGCAAGTGTGAAATGTGGCTCCTTCCTAGATTAAACTTTTCATATGAACGTCATAAATTTTCCACTCCGACCGACTTTTCCGCTCGCTTATGCATTAAAAAAAAATCATCCATCCGAATGCTTAATCGCAATAAAAATATCGTAGGAAGTCGGGAATAAACATCGATGTGATCAACACTTGACTTTCTTCTATTTGCAAGAAATATCAATGAAAAGAATTATTACTAAACAATAATAATAGTAACCTTAAAGGTGAATAATAAAAGCTGTAAATTAACTTCAAACTTTAATTAATATTACCTTAAACACCTCTTTTCTCATCACTTCCACTTAGATTTATTGATGCTTCATGTAATAAACCATATTTGATATTTACACACATCGCGGGGTTCGGACTTGTTTCGTGGGATAAATTACCACACAAATATTCTAAATTTGTCCAATGGTGTGCAAAAAGACGTGATTGTTTTTTATCGAAACCAGTTACTAAAGGCTGGTTAATGTCCTATTTTAGTTCCTAAGTTAATTGGGAACAATTCATAATAATTTTAAAATGAACCGAAATGCTATTATACTACATTTATATTATTATAGCTTTTTAAGTTCCGTTAGATTCCGTCTGTCAACTTGAATTAGAAATTTAATAAAACAGAATTAAAATACTTTCGCTGGGCACTATAGCAACACCGTTTTTACAACAAAAAATATTTTTTTAGGTTTAAATGGGATATTGTTTGACTTCCGAAACTGACAGGTTGACTGGACGGGAAAAATGACTCAACTCAATTTTTCTAAATGTTTTTTTAATGCTTGAAGTGTCCGTTTCTTCCGCATAGTTTTTATTTTTTGATTTTATATAAAATAAATTACTTATTTGCAATGTACGTTTAAGAAATGCGATTATCAAAACTTTTTCATGTAATTTTCTCACTAAGTATTGAACAATGACAAGCAATTAACAAATTTACTTGGAATATGATGTAGATTCATCTCCTTTCAGGAATTACCACTCATCTCTAAACACCGTTTAAAATGTATATAAAAGATATTCACTTGAACCATATTCAAAAGTTGCATTCATTTTCCTAACCATCTTGGTGTTGTCCACCTTTAAAACTCTATTAAACGATCGCAGTGCCCTCTATTTTTGTCGACTTTATTTTCACAGACTATCAAAATTATTATTTGCTTTTACATCTCAAATTCGCTAAACTAAGGTAAACTGCAACGGAACCATGTGTGATAGGACAATTTATGATTTATTTTATTTATTATTATTCAATAACAAATTTGTCTCAATATTTAAAAATCGTTTGCTCGACTTGTTTTTATTATCAATTAATATTTCTAAACCCGGAATTCCTTTGACTTAGTACCTACCCTTTTGGTTCTAGCCTCGAGAGAGCCAATGAAATTATAGCAAATATAGCTCTCTGTCTCTCTTACACGGCCTGCATTGTATATATCTATTCCATTTGATTGAAATAAAATGATGATTAAATATTTATTTGTATTAGAAATTTAAGGCCCGAAGGGACAGACTTTTAGATCACGGAACTCGTCCACGTCGCGTGTCTTGTGTTCTTTATTCTACGTGCATATCAATCCGTGAATCCCGTTCTAGAGTGGAAGATACTCTCAGTATCGCCCTGGTGAAAGACCACCATTCAGAATTAAAACGTTGCTTGAAATGGCCTTTAACCGTGTTTGGTAACCAGATCTGAATAGCCAGGTATTTCCCCACCTTCTTCTTCCCTTTCTCCTTCCCCTCCCCAATACCTTCAGCTTCACAACATTCCCCAATTGAGGATGCCATAGTTTCACTGGCTCGGAGCATTTGGGAGCAGTTGGGACTCTTGTTCGGTATTCCCATAAAAAATAAAATAAACAACAATATTTAAGTGAAAATAAAACAACAACACAAAACAATAGTCAAGAAAACATAGCCTGACATTTAAAAGTGAACAAAAATTGAGGGCCCTGGGATCGTTTAATAGGTTTTAAATGGCAACGCAAAGATGGCTCATAGGAAAATCAAGTTTAAAATGTACAATGGTCCAAGTGGACATATTTTACTTTATCCAAACGGTGTTCAGAAATTAGTGGTACTATCCGAAAGGAAATGATTCTACATCATATTCTAAGGTAATTCTGTTTAAACTTGTTTTTATTATTTGACGCCTTGCAAGGAAGACAATAAAAATTATTTATCGAAATAACTATGCGTTAGATGTTAGATGAATAAAAACAAAATCGATTTCACAAGTCAAAAATAATTTTTTTTAATATGGTGTTTACCTTGTTTCTTTAAAACAAACTGTCAATTTTATTTTAATGTGAAGAATACATTTCAAAGACAAAGTGAGTAGCTTGGTGTTGCCATAGTAATGACATTTTGTAGTTCCAAAGTAATAAACATCTACATTTAAATGCCAGGCTATGCAGTAAGTAACATCTACATATAAACATTACAAAAAATGAAGCTGAGTATTGACCATGACAATTGGCAAACCTTAAATATCGTTATTCGTTTCTTCTTTCAATAAGATGAAGCTTCAATTTCACGCATGACGATTTTTAAAATACGAACAGAGAAAGCGTCCCAACATATTTAAAAGGGTTAAAGAACTCTCTTTTCAAAGTGAAATGAAGCATTTTCCGCGCTGTCCGCATTTTTTCCGCTACCGAATTCTCTCAACGCTATTTACAGAAGAAAGTATAAAAGCTAATATTTCGTTGCGCAGAACGATTATTTTGACAGGTTATTTGAGGGGTTTGGAATTATACCCCAATTGTATCTGGAAACCCACAGCCACCTGTAGTTTGAAATACAGAAGAATAAATGGAACTTTCCGCGAAAATCAAAAAATATGAATTTTCTCTTGGAACTTGAATTGGAATTCCATCCTTATTTTTTGCAATGATATTTGCAGGTACCTACGTAATATGTACGTTTCCGCCTTTCTACTTGCGAAAAGAATTTATGAGACGTTCCTGGCACAACTCTCATCAAACTTTTAAAAGGGAAGCCTTTTCTTTGAAACCTCAAAAAATCTCTATGGGAATCATTAAATATTCGTAATCAAATAAATAGAAATCATCTTCCACAAATCAGTTTTTATTGTCTTGCAAATAATTTCATCATTGACGAATAATAAACATCTCTTAAAAATACAGACCATTTCTAAATGTACATATAAATAATGTAATGTTTTCAAAAAACCGTATTCGTTGCTAAGGTCGATCAAAATGTGAATTAATTTCCAAAAACTTAACACAAAGAAACAATTTTATGTACAAAACATCACCCTAGATAAATTAAAAAAGAAAAACGAGCTAACATTGAAATGATATCAGGTAAATTACATAGAAATAATGTTAAATCATCTACGAATAATGAATATTCAATAGGTAAAAAGAAAAAAGAAAATGATCATCTTGTAAATAATATCCAGCCTCCTTTCCGCCTTCACGAACTTATCGTGTATTCAATAAATCAATGAGAAAGTCAATCATAACGAAAACCGAAGAAATCATTTTGAAATAATATTATTTACACAGCCACAGCACAAATAATAAAATAATCATTCATCCATTTTCTATTTACATATTTAGAGCAAGTCGGATTTCAGCCAATTACAACATAAAATTGATAAAAACGGCAAAATTAATGACAGTAATGTGCTCGTTGTCTGATATGTTATTACTTTTGAAAAAACATTAAAAAAATCAGGTTGTTTAGTGTAATCAGGGCTGATAACGTTAGGTTAGTGAAATATTATTCAAAGGCACTCTGGGTGGAAGGGATGGAGGTAGGTGCCGGCCACACAACCCCTAGAATTCCTCCCCAGCTTCATGCAGCGGCCAACCACCCGCTTCATCACCTGAAAGGTAGAAAAAAAGCTTTAGAAATACATTGCATCATATTTTTACATGAATAAGCCATTTAAAGTGTATTATTTTTTTTTTTAAACAGAATACTATCGAAACGCTCCGGACGAGTTGTGACGTAATCGGGACCTACTGATTTGAGTACATGTGATGCTACGCAAATCTTACTATAAAAATTTGTAAAAATTTAAAAAAATTTAACTTAGTCTAAATTTTTATCTTATTTTATTACTATATATATAAATATCAAAAAATGACAATTTTGACGTATTGCCCATCTCACTGGGTGTTTCACACAATGAATACATATTGAACTTACAGGCAAAACGTCAGCCTGTAAGTTCAATATGTATGGAATTTCGACTACGGGATTGTATTGTTCCGCAGTATTTACGAGTTTCAGAAAGTTTTGAGTTTTCTTTACTCAATTCGTGTGTGGAAAGGACGGTGATCTCAAACGTTTTCTCAGTGTGTGTATGTGTGTTTTTTTTTTTTTATTACGTTTCAGTTTATGTCCATAATATATCCGTTATTTTTCAGTCGCAACTCTTGGCAACGATGACGGATATATCATAATCAATGTTTACTAGCTGTACGATTTGGTCTCCGTTTGCACTACAACTCTGCAAATACTCCGGCAACCGAGAGATTTTCCGCGGTAAATTCAGCAAAAAACAGTTTGTTCGATACATTTAAAAAATCTAAATTCATCGCAACTTTGTCCGACAGAATGTCCGTTATACAGAAGCTCGTTTGGGTATTGACATAGCATCTAAACCCTTGTATTTTTGTACGTGATTGCCTTTGAAGCCCTTGCAAAAGGGGGACTCAATGAAAACAAAGCTATATTATTTTTACCAAATACGACGAACCGGCTCGAAAATACTATTAGTAATACGACCTTTCGGAAGTAACTGAGTAGTATGTATTTAATTTTAACGATAATGAATACAAATTAGTTACCGATGATGTGGGATTTTTTTTATCTATATCGCTTATCCCGTAACCTTTGACATGAAAATATGATAAATATCCTCTAATCCCGCATGATGATTAACGACTTAAAACGCCATTACTTTTCCTGTGGATATTGGCCGACGTTTTCCAAAATGTACGAAATTAAACACTTTCGAAACTGTTTTTGACATTTTACAGAAATTAGTTTTCAACGCGACATTACTCGTGCGAGTATTTAGGATATGGATGGGGCGATATGGATTGATAGATGGATTGACTTTCCGTGAATGGATAAACCCACACGAGGATATGTTAGCACGTATCATTTTTTAGGTTGTAATAAACGAATTAATTTCATTGCTACATCCATCAATCAAATATTAATCCATCTGTCGTATCTATAGCATTAATTTATCGTTTAATATTCGGTCATTATTAAAAAGTGTATGTGTTTAGGGATTCAATTGGTATATCAGTTAAAGAAATCGGAAGAATCTGTGATATATTATTTAAATTTAATAAAACATATTTTAAACATTCGTAAAGTTAGTAAAAAATGGCTTCCGGTTAAATAATTCTTTATGTTTTTTTTTCAGAAGGACTAAACATTCCCAGGTTACGAATAACCTGACAGAATTTGAAAGACTCCTGAAAGAAGAGAAATTTAGAAGTTTTTCTAGTATTTATAATACATCCATCCTACTGGAAATGTACTTTCCAAATGTCATTACAAAATTTTGCCACAGCTACGTTTTTTATTCGCACCCCGAGACAATATCTTCGAGCAGACAGTCCAGGCAACGCACAACACACATTCCCAACTAGCAAATTAATAATGAAGCCGTCAAAAGGGCAAAATAAAGAGTATAAAATCATTTGTAACTGTAATAATATATTTAGACATTTCCATTAGTGCGCATTATTGTATGATTATTAATTTGTTCGCAATTGTCTAACTCGTTCGTCACGCCTGGACGAAGTTATTGACATTTTATTCTAGCCGTCTCTAGGATACTTAAATTAGCAAACATCTCCATTGTTTTCTCTTCCCGTGATAACAAATCTTTAACAGCAAACTCATAATAACTTAGGAGATTATTCAATCAGGCACCGTTACGTACTCCTTACGATAAGTTCTAAATAAACAACCTATTTTCCTTCCGAGTAAAGATTTAAAAATAATATTTTCAAATCCTTCAATTAAATAGGTACCTACCTAAATATAATAAACTTTATTTGTATGTTTAAAATGTGTGCAGGCCATTTTTATAAGTGGAACTATTCAAATAAGGAACAAAACAAAACATCTGGTGACAACTAAATGTTATTTTTGCGGGTCTTTAAGTTATGCGAGATTTTTCACGGTTAACAACTAGTAAAAACTAATGGTGATCACCTGAAACTCCACGTGGCAAGGGATTGAGGCTACGGAGTCCTCAGCCGGGATGGCCTCGATGGAGTTACTTCTTCCGCCTCCCGGTCCGTCCTCATCCACCATGATCTCGGTCATGTGCCCCTGGGAGAACCTCGCCGGGAGAGCCATTACCAGCAGCAGGAGGCAGGCCAGAGACAGTACTTGAGCCATCTTATCCCAGCAGATGGATGATTGCTTCTGGCTTCTCTTGGATGGACCAGAGCCTTTTATACTGTTTATTTTAACAGATGAACTTCTGTAGGTCTTTAAAAAATACGTTCTTTATCGGGGAGAACAAATCAAAATACGAGCGGAAATTAGTTTTCTCATTATGACAGTGGCGTGCGTCAAAATATGGTATATCGCTTTGCAACTATAAGGAAAACAGCGATTTTCATTATAGCGTGTAATATTATACATTTATTTTTCAAAGATCTGACTTGAGATTGAAATCACATAATTATAATAACAATTATAGAATCAGTCATTGCTATCTTCAAACAAATTGTTACTATACGTTACTATCGTGTGTAATTCTAAACTACTCCTTAGTAAGGTACAGTCTGACATTTAAAGTAGACGAAAATTGAGGGCGCTGCGATCGTTTAAAAGGTTTTAAATTACAACACCAAGATGGCTCATGGAAAATTAAAATAAGTTTAAAAAAGCACAATATTCCAAATCCATATTTTTTTTTACCTTACTATCTTCAAAAATTAGTGGTACTTTCCGAAAAGGGGTAATTCGACATCATATTGTAAGACAATTTTATATTCAAACTCTTTTATTATTTAGGGCTTTCCAAGGATGATAATTACGTGGAAAAGCGATGTTTTATTTTTTTCTGAATTGCATGTATAAAGAAAAATTATTAAATGTCATATCAAAATAAAACAAAAACTAATTCACAGATCAAAATTATTATTTTTAAAAAACGTAAATATTATCGAGTTTTGTTGTTTTGGATTGTTTCATTAAAACGAACTAAACTCGAATGTGAAATATTTTTATGTGTAGAACAAATTTCAAGGATAAATTGAGTAGCTTGGTGGTGCAATAGTAATGAAAAAATTTAGTTTCACTTTTAAATATCTACATTTTATTTCCAAGCTATATGATCAGTATTTAATAATAATAATAATAATAGTTGGATGATTTGTATAGCTTACTTAGGTACCTTGGCTTCGCAGTGCGCAACTAAGAAAATCAAATTATTTTCTTATAATTTCGTACGATTTTTTATTGCTCCAATCCCAATCCTGTGAGAAAGCCCCAACCCGCCGCTGTAATTGGCTTCCCTGCAATAGATTCGATAATAGCGAGAAACCTCACAAATTTCTAATTATCTGAAGATACAAAAAGGTGTGAGCAATATCCGACAGTTAACCCAGGGGCGCCGCATTTATATGTGTGATGCGTGCGACGCGTACAGGCGGCCAATACATATATAAACATATATATAGTTTTTCTTTATATTTACTGTGCAACCCTCAACATAGAAAAAAATTAAGCTACCTGAGGAAAATGAACCCTAGTGTCTAATACGTCTAAGCCCACTTCAAAGTCTCCTACAACGGATTTTCATGTAATTTACAAATGCATCATATTAATTCAAGTATGCTGAAGACAGAAAATTTGAATTTTTGGAAAATACCAATTAGTACTGAAAATATAAGCCGTCAAAATGTTGATAAACTCGCCGGCAGTGTTACGTCACGGTTCATAAAATGACTGACGCGGCTATTGACATGTGCGGGAATATCCGTTTACTGCCATACTGTCGTACTCGTGACGTCACGAGTATACGCTTTTCCTAAGTTCACTTTGAAAGCTCATAACTTCATCATTTTTGGAGATACCGAAAAACTAATTTTACTGTCCTTACTAACTGCATTTGCATCAACACCAAATAAATAGGAGACAACCACATTGTGTCGCTTTAAGAGGAACGGCTGCGCGGCCTGTTTCATACAAAACTTAATTTTGGATTTGAGGTCAAAAGACTCACCTAAACCTTATCATCTTTTTTTTCATCCAAAAGTATAGTAAATATCTAGTACGGATTTCAAGTAATTTATTTATTTTTGTTTTACATTATGAAATATAGGCCATTAAAGGAATTGATTTTTCGTGATTTTAGAGGCACCTTCAACAACTATTTGGGGGCTAACGGTGATTTAAAAAATAGTTTTACCCCGTCTACTTTGAAAATATAATGAAATATAATTTATTTTTTTTAAATATAAAATAAGTATTATTGTGGACTTTAAATTAAATTAAATACGACCAATTTATGTTGAAACACAAATACATAATTTAAAATATCCACCCAAAAAATCCTTTTTTTTTTAAACGTTTTGTTTTTATATTTTTATTTACATAATCATATTTACATAGCAAATATGATATTTAAAAAAAAAAAAACACGGTAAACCCGCAAATAATTTTCTAACTTGCCTCTAAAATTATGAAAATTTGTTTTTTTTTTCATGGCATACGAGTATACTTCATAATTTAAAACAAAAATAAATAAAATACTTCTCATACGTACTAGATATTTACTTAGTTTGAAGATTTTGTCACTTGCTTTGGCTTGGCAAGTCACAAAACAAAAAATAGAGAGTTTTATGTAACAAACTTGTTATTTTCAAATGGTTTTAGTTTTAAAACTTCGACTCTTATGAAAAATTATATTTTAATCGATTTCAATTCATAACCCATAAAATAAACAAACCATAATGTGAGCACTATCGTTTCAAATAATCTAGACTATAATTGTTTATTCAATTTGTAATAGAGGTGGACCTTACTTACCTCCAGGTACATTTACTTATTTATCACCTATGTACAAAAGTAACTGTGTAGTTGCTTGCGTTTTTTGTAGACTGTACAATTTGGGATTCCAACAGAATGCATGACTGACAGCGAGTAGAACCTGCAAGCATTACCATATCAAGTGATAAACAGAGAGCAGGACAAGGAGGAAGTTATTGATTAATTCTAGAGATAATTCGGTATCAGCAAAGATTTTTTTATCCGCTTTTAATATTTCTATTTTTGAAACTGATCATTCATGGTGGAATTCCATTATAATAATATAATAAAACACATATAAAACTTATTACCACTTTTATTTTATTTTACCGTAACCGGTTTCAGCTTGTTAAAGCCATCTGAAGATGAAACCGGTAAGGGTAAAAATAAAATAAAAGTGGAAATAAGTGTTTAATTATATTGTTTTTATCGGTCCTATTTTACTACCTCCACTCCCCTTATGAAATCAAAAATCAAGAAATGCTAAAAACTCAGATGTCACAGTAGTTCGGTCCAAGTTTTTTATGTGAATACCGCAAGAGTCCGAACTTCTCCCGACTGCTCAGAGCCAGTGGGACTACGGCATACCTAATTGGGGTATGTTGCGAGGCTGAAGGGCGTGGAAAAGGGAAGGAGATGGAGACGAAAAAGGTTGAGAGGTACCTTGCTATTCAAATCTGATCTTCCACCAGGGGTCTTTCACCAGGACGATACTTAAAGTATCTACCACTCTGATAAATAAAACAACAGTTTCAAAAATGTCTTTTTAATCACAATATTATTATAACACATTAATATTAACAAGCGATGGAAAACAATAAGAATCTTGTAGACATAATAATATTTAGTCTTATATTCATAAGATATGTAGGTACCAATCGATTCAAACTTCTATAAAATATTTAATAAATTTGATATTTCAATAATTTTTTAATAAAATATACATATATGGCAGTCATGTACGGAAGATGGTGGAAAATACTTCATGATGGTAGGGGAAAACTTTAAAAGAATACTGATCTTTCGTGATGTATAAAATACTGGAAAAATACAAATTAAATCAAATAATGCTCTAAATACAATCACATTGCATTTCTACGTAAACTTTAAAAGCACTCTTTATACGTAGTTATCTTCTAAACACAAAACAAAACATTTATTACCCAATTAAATTCATTTAAAGATATATCCAACGTACTATAAATGCATTGGCATGAGAAATTATTCAATTCTCATTCTAGAGTAACATTTTTTTAAAGAACAATGAATTTGGCTCTATTACTAATAGATCACAAAAAAAATTAAGTAAATAAAAATGTAATATAAACACATAAATTTGGTTGCAACCACTTCAATTTAATATATATTGATAAACGGTTTCAGAAGTACCCTTCCTTCGTCAGGATAATATTAAAATTAACATAAGAAACAAAATAATGACAGACATACATAAATATTTAGGTGCTAAAGTAGGAGGCGACCAAAGGGGAAGGGGTAATTAGGGGTTTTACGAGAGGAACAGAGCGGTTCACCGAAAAAATATTCAGAATGGGACTATAAGATAAATTTACTCAGTTATTCAATATACTAGAATTAATATTAGGGATTTTCTAATTTCAAGTGCTTCTAAATTATCTAATTTTTAGGCGTTATTGTTACGGTGAAGAATTTTATATTGTCCTGATGAAGGAAAGGTACTTTTGAAACCGGTCGATCAATATATTCAATTGAAGCAGTTTAAAACAAATTTATGTGTTTATATTATAATTATGGCAAGCCACAAAGTAAATGCTTGATGAATATGTAATAAACGTATATTTAATGGGGAGAGGGACATCGGGGAGTTATTATTTATTAATTCAAAATAATGATAATATTATTGTGCAATTCGATAAACATGGTGTTTTTAAAGAGAAAAATATTTATTACGTTTTTTTTTAATTTGCATGGGATTAGCATTTATCAAAATATAATCAGAAATATTACACATTTCTGACCGTTCTACGCATGTTTTACAAAAACATTTAAAATGTTGAATATCCTTAAAAAATGCTGTGAAGGTTTTTCTGTAACATGTCGATAAGATATATAAAAAAAGAACAGTGTGTAGTTTAATTTTTTCATGAACACTATGCAACTTTTTTTTTTTTTTGTAATGCGGATTACAAATCTTTGATAAATGCAATGAGAAAGTATTAAAAACACTTTTCTCGACTTTAAAAATCACATTTGTACTTCAAATATTTTGTAAAACATACAATGAGACGGTCAGAAAAAGTAATATTTCTGATTAGATTTTGATAAATACTAAGCCTGTGTAAATTTATAAAATATTTATAACATTATGTTTATCGTATTGCGTAATAATACTATCATTATTTTGAATTAATAAATAATAACTCTCCGACGTCCCTCTCGCCCTTAACATAATACCTTTATGAGGGAATGTTTAAAGATGTAAACTATTTGATACATATTAGAACCCTTAATAATATTTCTATTGAGTTAGATGAAATGTGAAGGTACTTAATTTTTTTTTAAATAATTATTGAAGCAGATTATAAGAATTCATGTTGTTGAGTAATTGGTAAAATGGCCACATGTCTATCTTCTGTCTTTGTTGCATCCGAGTGAGGTTGAGCAAAATGGCAGTTAACATATTAGTGTATTCGGTACAACGAAAGTAATCGTTATGATTTAGAGACTGATTCAACAGAAGTAATAAAAAAAACCATTATTAATTATTTCAAAATGTGCATACCTACCCACTACCTTCACTTATAAAATTTCTTGATAATGTCCAAATATTTAATTATATAATGTCTATATTAGTTTTGACATATTATAATTAACAGATAAACAGACAGACCAGACCACACATTTGAAAAAAAACACAATTTAATTATATAACAAAATATAAATAATAATAGTGTACCGTGGATTTTATTGCGGATTCTAAAACTGATTATAATGTGAACATTAACTATAAGATATTCCAATAAATTGCATATTCATTACGGACTTGTAGAAAAAGTCAATAGATGTCCCATATAAATATAAAATCGGATAGGTGTATCAGAAACACTATCTAGATTGCAAATATATTCAGGAAGAACTTTGCGATCATACAAAAATGATAGCAGCCAAAAAAAAGAGAATTTAATTGAAGGATAATATTAATAATTCTTAAAAGGTTGATGTATGATATCGATAAAAATTATGAGAAATAATTAGGTCTCATTAGTTCAGTGGTTAGAGCATTGTCCCGGTAAAACAGTAGGTCTTGGGTTCGATTCCCAGATGTGACCGATACCTTTTTTAAAAATTTCTATGTATTTTCTGTTTCATATTTCATTTGAGATTTGTTAATATACTGTCCGCTAAAAGAAATTAAACGAAACATGATGCTTACAAATAGGTACATACATAATATAAATAATAGAAACAAGGGAGACGGGTCATGAACCATTAATAGTATGAAGCCGCGCTCACAACACATGTCACCAATATCGTTCATCCATACTACTGCAAATCGCAGCTATGCACAGCGGCGCTCCACCTTTGTTTCTACCTACACATCAAATGCATAACTTTCATTGGCTCCGTCGATTTGATAGTCCGTGCAGTTTGGCCATAGCTCAGCGAGACATGCTTTCATGCCATATCTCCCTTTGCCATATCTCCCTTTGTTTCCTTTGTCTATGGTACATATGTACATAATAATAATGTAATACTGCAACAATTTTTTAATAATATGGCTTGACTTGACAATGAAATTTACAATTGACGAAAAGTGAGATGGTTAGGTTATAGTCAAGTTATTATAAATCAATTTCTCATATGAATATATGTATGTAAAATTAAAATAAGGAAGATGGGGTATTAATAGTGCCAGAGTTTTCGGAAAATAATAGTACCTACTAGCAGCACAAAAGAGGTAGATTCCAGATACTCCCGAAACACACAAATGTACTAGAAGATAATTAAAGTCTATTTTTGTGTTCAATAAATCTAACCTCAATGAAGAATATGGATGGTTAAAATATGCAAACATTTATAAAAGAGTTACTAATATTTAACAATACACGTAACATTCACAGTCAACAAGCACCTTACATTTTACAAATTAGTTAAGATAGCTTCTATTAGCTGTAGATAACAAAATTATAAAACATTCATGGCCAACCGTCATAGCTTTCATAAGCTACAAAAATCGTGATTAATCACCCTTAGCCTATATAATGACTCATTTAACTATAAATAATAGAGTAAAAATCTTTAATGGCCACTCTCGTAGATTCCAGGGGCGCCAATACTCATACTCATACCCCTCTCCCCCCTCGTACTATAACAAAAGAATTATTAAAGTATTGAGACAAGCGCCACAGATGAAATATCTTTGCTCATGGTCAAATTCTTTTAAATGGAAACTCACCAAGCGTTTTATCCCTTTTCGATAAGTATCTTTTAATGCAATCATATCTAACTTTTCAGATTTACGCACATTTAGATTACCAGTAAATACCATGACCTATGCTGATTTTAATGATATTTCATAGGCATGTTTTCAAAATAAATGTAAAATTGTGATTTTATTTATGAATAAAGGTAACAAAAAAAATGCTACCAAGAGGTAACTAAAAGTTGAAATAAACAGGAGGTTAGTGGACGTAAAAAAGCAACAAATTTAACATTATGTTATTTTCGGAGATTATAACATTCGTTGTTAATTATCTTTTTAATTGATTTTCATAATTTTTATAGGCTTCTTTCAAAATAATGACAGATACGAAAAAATTACAGTGATCGACTTTGAAACCTCTCGCAATCGACTATTTGGGCACCCCTGGTGTACGTCACCTTTGAATCTTCACATAACAAAATGATAAATCAACATGGCCCCCCTAATAACTTCATTATTGCAGTATTGCCCACCCTTGTAACATCTAATAGCTTTATATGACAAAAAATATGATAAAACATCAATGGACACTTTAATAACCTATTTTCTGTAGTATTAACCACCCCTGTAACATCCAATAGCTTTAGATAACAAATTGATAAATCATCAATGGCCATCCTAATAACTTTTTTTTATTGCAGTATTGCCCACCCTTGTAACATCTAATAGCTTTAGATAACAAAATGATAAAACTTCAATGGCCACCCTAATAATTTATTTTCTGTAATACATATTATCCACACCTAGCTTTAGATAAAATGATAATTGATAACACTTTAATATATGCAAAGGATAGATATTTTTTTACAGTATTGCTGGCATTAAAATGGCATGAAAATGTAATACACAACGCACTTGGTAAATGAAGAAAACATACAAAAATTATAATGGCAACTCTCAGGAAAATTCAAAATTATTCATACAATAAACCTAAATTTTATAATGCCCAAAGCTCTTCAAATAAAACGGGTTTAGGGTACGATTTTTAAAGAAGTGTTAACATAATTAAACAACAGATTGGAAACATACACACAGTACACAAATATTCAAACACAATTGCACACAGTGTCAAGACAGTGATGCGTGACATTATCTAAGAAATTGCAGCAACACAGCCTGTATTTCGTCTCTTTAGAGGTAAAACTCACCAAGTGCCATAATAGCCGTATGACACATAGTGACTTTTAAATCTAATGGAACGATTTGATAATGACAAATCAATAAAATTGCAAATCTACAAAGTTATAGGTATCGTAACCAGAGTCGAGTCGAACACAATACTCACACAGATGCATTGCTTGAATACAGCTCATAACAAACTTGTTTATCGACTTCAGAAAAGAAAATTTCAGTGAACATTAAAAAAGTCAATTTGTTGTCAACAGTAATAGAACACACTCTAATAACCGTAAAAACTTTTTGAATCATCAAATTCGATGATCGTATACACTTGTCCCTTTTTTGCTAATAAGCAAAACAAAACGTTGTCAGAAGTGTACACATATTATGCAATATGCACCAATACACATAATCTTAAGTATGTGTTGTTCGCCTCAACTTCAATTGTGCAACCTATAACTAAATCAAACTTCATATCATATTCAATTTTGGAGGCAGATATGGGTACCGCCGCCCCGGGAACCATTCACTGGATAACCAACACCTCTGCCATAGGTCACTACGTTTGGTGATTTAGCAGGGTTGCCCGGGTTCATTCACTGTACCCCAGATTCCTACCCATCCCTCATTCCTTCTTCCGTCCCAGAACTTCTCCTCTCCTTAAAAAGACACTTCACACAGCATCCCCAAAGATGCCATAGGCCCTGAGGGAAATTATTTTCCTCAAAGCCTCCTGTGTAAAGTTAATGTAAAAAAAAAAAATCCCTATAGCTTACATATAATAGCTAAATTCCCATGCGACATGGACATTTTAATAAAAACATACCTTGCTTGACATGAAATAAATATTAATGTAGCTTACCTTATTATCAAAAATTGCACTTGTCATTTCCTATTCATAATTAATTTATCTTCATCCAAAAGCCAACATAAAACATTTTACATATTTCATAATATCTACCCTCTAATTCTCAACCTTCATACTAAGAAAAGACAGGAATGTTTTTTAAGCAAACCCACACACCAATCCCACTACCCGAAGCCAGTAGGTCTATGGCACACTATGGGGAATGTATTGAGATGGAGGAAACATAGGAAAGGAAGGTTAGGAAAAATCTACATATACAGATCTGGTTACTTAATATAGCCAAAGCCATTTCAAGAAACTTTTTATTGTGAATAGTAGTTTCTCATCAGGGAGAGTATTATTCACTTTGGAATGAAAAACAAATATATTGATTATATTTGCACTAAGCTGGGTTTTGAACAGAAGACCTCGGGTTATGTTAGTTCACCCTTTAAAGGTCAGCTCTCAAAAATGGTCCTGAACATCTCTTTTTAGTTTGCTAACTCATGCAAAACTATAAATTATTTATCTTTAAATTGTATATGGGTAGTTAGGAAAATGTATAAGGTTTCAAAAGACAAAAATCCTCATACTGAAATCTTTTAAATTCTATGAAATACATATCAAAATATCTGAAAACAGGTGCAATTTGAAAACCAGTGTAGGCAATTTTGAAAGTTTTACCTAAAATTCTGGTACACATTTCATATATAATTTAAGGATTACAGTTTAAGGAATTTTGTCTTTTGAAACCTTATACATTTTCCTAACTACCCGTATAGAATTTACAAATCAATCATCCGTAGTATGTCTTGCGTTAGCAGCTACAAAGTGTGTATTTTTGGAAGCTGATCGTTAAATCACGTAGCATATTATGTTAGGTTAGGTTAGGCTGAGTTAAGTTGTGTTAGGTGAGGTAATTTTTTAAGTGATATTGTAGTACATATTGCGCATTGCTGAAGGTTAAAAATCTATAAAACCATATTATAATTAGCTAGTACCACTTCAGTTTTTTTTTTCCTATTTGTTTAAATTGTTTTTATTCAATCTCGTTGTCAAAGTCCTCTAGCCTATCTAAATCCACGCGTTCAATTTTCCACTTTTGAGCTTTTTTATTTTTGTCACATTTCGTCACGTAGATTTCTTTCGTAGCAGCATTTACCTCCAGGCATCTCGGGTTTCCGCCATGGACCAACCACATTTCATCCTAAAAGTAAAAAAAATAAAACATATATTATTTACTATCGGTAAAAAATGCCATAAAAGAAGCATGGTTACCTTTAACCCCTCGAGTCCTTTTTGTTCCCTATGGGGAACATGTAACAAGATAGCAGTAGAGTCTTTGTTCTTCTTGTTCCCTTTGGGTAGCAAAGGGAACAAAAATACTATTGCTATCTAGTTGCTTGTTCGCCATCGGGAACAAAAAGGACTCGAGTGGTTTTAAGTCATTGTACAATTTTATGATTCAAGCAAAAGAGCGCATAAGTAGTATGACACTTAAGCCTAGGAAACTCCCGTTACATTTGATCAACGATTAGCACCAATTTGAATTTTGATTCTCAGCCCATTTCAGTATTTGATTAACAGGGACTGTTCAAATGATGAGAATTCAAAATGGCCTAATCGTTAATTTGACCATCAACCAAATATGACGGGGATTCAAACAACTAGGACTTAATCCTTTGAATTGACGATTGACAGCAATAAATGATATTATAAGACAATATATAATTCACCAAGCTCAAGAAAAGGACATGACAGAGCCAACATACAAACATGGAATCATTATTTTTAAAGAAAATTAGTTACTATAAAAAAAAATGTATTTAATAGTAATATTTTGTAAATACATATCTCAAAGCCAAATGTAATATTGAAATAATTGACAGACTTCTACAACACCCACATTTTTGACTTTGGAATTAACATGGACAGTAACGAAATGCGTTAAAAACTTGTAAAAGTTAAATCTTCACAATGCGCATTACAGTGCACCTGAAGATAGTCATGATTTCCCCGAACTGCTATTGTAGTTGGTCGGATCCTATGGGTTAATTTATAAGGAATAACTTATTGAAGCTTATAAACCTCATTATAGTATTTAATTATTAAAGAAGACAATATCGATGGTTCCAACGTTGAATCTGCAAAATTTCGATTTTAGTTTTATCGTCTTAAATTCAAATGATGCCAAATAAAGTTGAGTTTTCCTCTAAATTCTCCTTTTTTTAAATGATAATGATCGAAACTATACGATGCATCCGGCGTAGAAAGTCGAATCTAACTTTGTTTTCACTCTCCCGTAAACCTCACAAAATGCAGATTCAACACTTTACGTTGGGATCGTCGATATCAACGACTTTGATTATTTTAATTTCTTTAATAAATAAATAAATATATATATATATATATATATATATAATGAGATGTGAATATGGCATAAATGTTTTTATGGCCTCCTTCATGCTTAAGCAAGTTTCAAAAACAGTCTATGCCAAATATCCCATTAACTCTTAATTGGCATTTTAGCCCCCATTGGACCCATGATGATTTTTGTTTCTTTCGCAACTCGTGTGCAATTTGTCAAAGCGACCCCACCTCCTCAGTACCTTCCTTAAGTCGAGGTGCGAACGTACCAGCGAGAGCACTTCTCCTTCGGGTCAGTGGAAGTAGCATTTTTAACATGTGGGTGAGTTCAATGGGGCTAAGACGCAAGTTAAGTAACTTCTTTTTTTTTTTTACCCAACATTGAAAAACAATTTGTCAGCCAAAACGGCACCAGGACTCGTAATAGAGACGAAGAAGACAAAATCGAACAGTAGATTCTCGAAGAACTCAATAATGAGGATCCTATATCATCACATGCTCTGTCAGAATATTCAGTATCTGTTTCAATGAATGAAAAAACCTTCAATTTTACCCATTGTCTTTTGTCATTAACGTTTTTTCAATAATTTCATCATTTTCCCCAAGGGCATTCACCACTTTATTAATACACATATATCTACATGTTTCGAAAGCGATGCTTTCGTCATCAGGAGTAAACAGAATACTTAATCGCTTAATTCATTTATTAATGACACCACAAAGTTAATACCAATTGTTTGAAGAAATTATAAATATTTACCTATTGCGTGTTTTTGAATTAACAATTTTTTTTTTTAACTATGTATAATCAAACCAAAATAAGGATCATAATCGAACATATGATGGTTTTTTTAATGAATTTTTAAAATAGGGTGGTCAAATGGAGATTGGATGCCCGTTACTTAAGTTTTTACCGTGACGCCAGTAAAGGGTAAAAGCAAACCTGAAATGAAATAACACAAAACGGCGCTATACAAATGTTATATTACTATCACTATTATCCCGTCCATCTTTTTATTCAATCAAAACAAATAAGCAAGAAAATCGAGATAGTATAGAAATAATACTCACAGGTCTGTATCTCCAGTACTGGTTCCCGCCCTGACTGTGACAGCCGAATAAGGAAACTTCTGCCTTATCATGAGAATCATACACATCCCAGCACATTGAACGACCTTTTGGCCTGAAATTCAAGAAAAACTCCCATTATTCATCATTGACATATTGTTATTTGTTCAGAGATTTTTCTGTTTTGTATAATCTCTTTTCTAAATCAATGACAAGGGGGAGAGGGACGTAGGAGAGTTATTATTTATTAATTCAAAATAATGATAGTATTATTACGCAATACGATAAACATAAAGTTTTTAAACAGAAAAATATTTATTAAATATTTTATAAATTTACATAGGCCATTTATCAAAATTCAATC
This sequence comes from Halesus radiatus, assembly GCA_022606495.2. Lineage (NCBI taxonomy): Eukaryota > Metazoa > Arthropoda > Insecta > Trichoptera > Limnephilidae > Halesus > Halesus radiatus. The sequence goes on along the minus strand of JAHDVE020002002.1, from coordinate 44,785 downwards.
AGAAATATTCCTTTTTTTCTGACCGTTCCATTGTATGTTTTACAAATTGTTATTTTAAATATTAAAAATTTAAATATTATAAATTATAAAAATCGAAAATTCAAAAAATAAACATTATGTGACCTACATATGACTTTACTCTTTTTTGCTTGTACATATATATATTTTTTAAATAAGCTATTAGGCAGCAGTTAAAGCCTCGCTGCTCGCACACTGTCTAAATTGTTTAAAAAAGAAAAAAATATTTATTATAATAGCAATACAGTTCAGAAGAGCTATAGTCCGAACCGCTAGAGGCGCTAGTGCAGCATGTTGCCAGTATTTCGACAAGTTTGTGTAATCAAATATCATAAAAGTCTAAAAAAATCAATTCGTACAACTCGGGCCACTAGAGGGCGCCAGCGTAGCATGTTGCCATGAGATGTCAGGACCTGGAGGTATTGTCATTTTATAGTATTTATTTAAAGCGTTCCTTCCTTTGATTTAATAAACTTTAAAAGTGGAACATATTCAAACTCTTAATACATAGATGAATCTCCAATCTAAAAACATCTTTATCTCATTGGATCAAAAATCTACTACAAAAAGTACCTACCCTAATTTCACTACAATAATGATGGGTTCCCACCTTATTTATTCTATGGACTATTTCATAAAACTATCCTTTCTGTGGTAGAAAGGAATTGTCACACTTTCACACTTACTCTATTTCAATTCATTTGTATTCGGGGAGCTCAAAGAGACTAAGAAATACTTCAAAAGATAAAGTGAGGTGTTTTTGGTCAAGATATGCCACTGCAATATTATTGTAACACTGTATTTGTGCAGTGCGTGCAATATTACAGGAAGAATTAAGAAATATAGCACAGGAATAGAAACATAGCAATATAGAAAGAAATATAGGTTGATATAAATCATCTGAACCGCCACCAGACCTTGTTGATTTATTTATTTTATTTTATTCTACACCATATGTTGTATGAATATACTTAATTTTCATTTTTATGTCATCAACGGTCAACTCCGCGATCAACATATCTTCCTTCAGCAAATAAAAACTATGGCAAACAAGACTCAGTCGGATTATAATTTTACTACAGTTTGAAGAGCACGCCACTACTCCATAGTATATATTTGCCTGTGCGAATGAAGGTCTATTCACATCTACCAGCACCGCGCAGAGCAGAACAATAGAGTACAGGCGCGACAGCATTAGTTGCTTACATTATCTATAAACACATTCACATAACAGCATACGTAAGTGTAATCGAGATTGTCGGCTAGAATATTTTGACATTGCTGGTGGCCACGCCTGCGCAGTTAGTATGAACACATACCGTTAGCACCGCCATCTTCGTCAGTTGGTGTCATTAGATACAAATATTGGTGAAACCGAGAAGATGAATAATGATAAATGGATTGAATTTGTAAGGGAATTTAGGTTATAAAATAATTATAAACATGGAAATAAGATTATAAAATCCTCAAACACATTGTGGTGGACGCTAACGCTCAGTTGACAGCCGTACTCGCGTCTGTGCTGTACTGCACGGTTCAGGTCCAACGGTTTCAACGTTTGTCAAAAAGAATCACAGTTCAATTGAGCCGTGGTATGGTTTACCAGGAGTCGTACGAGCCGTTCATTTGTGCCGACTCATTTTGATGAGCCGTGAACAAATGAACGGCTCGTTCATGAACGACTCATCGCTACATTGATAGCTTCTATAATGTTCTAAAAATATTATTATATATGTTAGAATCGTGCCATTTGTACCCCATTTTTTTATTGGGCAAGACTGCACCGATGCTACACACGTGCGCACAGGGCGGCATTCACGTATCAACTGCCGTTCAAACAGTGACCGGCTAATTCAACACACGTATGAATCAGCGCACTTTTTAAAAATGATAAGAAAATTTGAATTAAAGAAATAATATATTAATTAGGTTAGGTCAGAATAGGTTTTCAGGATAGTTTTTTTTATTTTTTTTATATACTATTAATAACTTAATATCACTTTTAAAAAGTGTGCCGATTCACATGTGTGTTGAATTGTCATGGAACCCGTTCAAACAGTTCTATTTGCCGGTCGATTCTATATAGAATAGAAGGAAAGTTAAAATCGATTCAACATTGGGCTTTTATTTCTATTGGACATTCTATCGCATAGAAACCCTGTTCTCACTGCTATTTCATAGATTCTATGAAATGGATCATAGAATAAATGATATGGGAACCCACCTTAGTATAAGGTACTTAATCAATATCTTCATGTACAGCGTAGGAAGGTTATTGGTTAAATGACCTGAAGAATTCCTAGGTAAATTAAAAATCATTAATCCATCAGAAAGATAATTACCTAATGTCCTTGGTCCAGGAAAGTCGAAAGGATTGTTCGGCACTAGAGGATTTACTTTCGCTATTGGTCTTATCAGATACACAACGGCTGACTCCAAACCTTTTGCTGACACCGTATTTCTTCGTGTCAACACACAGAGACGGATCCGCTACACTCTGGATCTGAAAATTAAAGAGAAAAGGTTATAACTTAGATTGGGACATAAAGAAGAAAATATATCAGGCCATAATATAGCAATACGAATAGGTTTCAAATAGATAGGTACTCTATCTCTTCTTGTATGTATATTATATATCAATTTCTTACTCCAATCTCTGAGAGCACAAGCTCTACACTGGCACACCAAGTGCACTGTGACCTTAAGAGACCAATTAAGGAAGGGAGGCTCATTGAAGCCAGAGTTGGAGTCACTTCCCAAAAACTTGACAAAAAACAAACCATGGGACTTCTTACTCCAATCTCTGGGAGGACAAGCTCTACACTGGCACACCGAGTGCACTGTGACCTTAAGAGATCAAATAAGGTAGGGAGGCTCATTAAAGCCAGAGTTGAACTCACTTCTCAAAAGCTTGACAAAAAAAAACCATGGGACTTTTACTAAACATGATATTCAATTTTTGGAACGGCCTTGCAGTCCCACATCCACATTTGAAAGGTTATCCACCACTTACGGGACACCCTGTATAATACAAAAAAATAATAATAATAATAAATGCCCAGATTACCAGCATCAGATATCAACGTGTTTTAACCACTTATTATTAAATGAAACAAAACAAATACTAAATCAATTAATAATAAAGGCATAGGGCAATAAAGCAACATAGGAAAATTAATTTTACCTGCAATTAAACCCGCAATTATTTCCATTACAGTTGTACCTAGTAAAAACAATTTGCTTTGAAATAACAATAAAACATGAAGTTTCTTACTTCTCCAGAAGCAAAATCTTTTGGCTCAACAGGTGGGTATTTCTTGATAAGATCGAAGGCAATCTCTTTCATGAACCAGCTGAATGGTTTACATTTCAAGTTTTCTCGTAGAGCCTTCTGCTGCGTTAGATCGCCCGGGTCTATCTTCCGGTAATGTGGCCGGCGATCATACAAGTATTCCTTGTAGTCGTCCATCCATACTTCAGCCACACGGCGGTAGTTCTACAAGAAAACAATAATAAATACAATCACTCACATCTTTTTTTTTATGTATATGAAACCACACAATAGTTCCAAACTGCTCCCAACCATCTGGAGCCAGTGGGACTATGGCATGCCCGATTGGGGTATGTTGTGAGGCTGAAGTAGTGAAGAGATGGGTGGGAAGAGGAAAGCGGAGAAGTACCTAGCTATTCAGATATGATCACCAAACACAGCTAAAACCATTAAGGATATAACACATGCCACCTGGGCGGGAAGCCGACGTATTGGACCACTCGGCCAACCGTTCTTACGCAACACTAATACTACAAAAAGTGAATTTACATAAGATCTTGGCGATGTTTCAAGCGTTGATTTAAACGTTCAAAGGTAATAATTCTTATTCAGAGTCGATTCGCTGAAAAGGAAAAATCAAATCAAGTGACTAAGTCAATTCATGCCTCCAAAGAGTTAGGTATAATTGACTTATCAACAGCAGTTGAATGCTAAGAATTGTATCGTAGATGCAATAAAAATGCATGCTGTTATTGTGTCAGTGGGTGTCCCTAATCTTAATGTTCACTAATAAAAACTTGCACAACAAGCATTTATGCATATAATGTATATTTATTTAAACATTCAACATCAAACAAACGCACAATCTACTTCTATTTAAATCATCACTTAAAATATTCCTTCCGAACAAATTTCACTAAACCTTAAACTAATAATTTGAAGATATAAATTGAACGCACTTAGATTAAACTTCTCTATATTTTATATATAAATATGTATTTTTTTATTTTATTTATATAGGCATATACGTGTTTTGTGGGTTAACTGTAAGAAATGGGATGTACCTATTAACTATTATATATACCCCTTGTACTTTTTACTTTTATTTGTACAATAAAGATTTTTTTATTTTTTATTCTATGTATTATAAAAAATTCAACTAAAAAACTAATGCGTTTTACTAAAAACTTTCAATGGTGAGCTCTGATATTATGAAATTTGCACAGCTATTCCAACTGGAATTTATAGATTGCAAGGCTAGACAGAGAGGAGCACTGCCACATATATACATTTTCATGTTATCTGAAATGTAAAAACAGAGAGCTAACTAACTATAACTTTTTTCACTATATCATGCACGTGTACAATATCTATTATGTACTCGCATATTAAGTTGTCATGCACATCATATTACTACTATTTTGATTTTAATTTATTTGCTGTTGTCTTATCTGCAATTTAAAAACGTATTGCTTTTTTATTTTCTCTGTGTCATGACACTTAGATATTATTATACATATATATATATATATATATATATATATATATTAGTGGTGGGCGAAGCAGCTCAGTTTAGTGAGCCGGATCACTAAATCAGCTCTCTGTAAAGACAATCCACATGAAAACTGGATGAAAAAAGTATCACATAAGAGCGTCTTAAGGACGTCTTTATGAGGGAGCGAGGGACATGGTGCGGGGGGACGCGAACCGTCGTTCAATCGAGCCGGATCACCGAACCGGTACTCTACACAAAGAGTTGATTTAGTGATCCGCTCACTCAAACCGAGCCGCTTCGCCCACCACTAATATATATATATATGTTACACACTCATATACCTAAGGAAGTCTTTATGAGGGCCAAGGGAGCGAGGGACAGGGCATGGTGTGGGGGGACGCGAAACGTCGTTCAATCGAGCCGGATCGCCGAACCGGTACTCTACACAAAGAGTTGATTTAGTAATCCGGCTCACTCAAACCGAGCCGCTTGGCCCACCACTAATATATATATATATGTTACACACTCATATACCTACTACGTATCGTGTTCATTTTTTTGATATCTACTATGTAGGTATTTTAAAACTTTTATATTTGTATATCGTGAACTAATTCATGTAAAATGTAAAAAAATATGTAAAAGCCCATCAGGGGGTTAATAATTAATAAATATATAAATGTCCCTTTCTCAATCTTTTTCATTACACTTACATTTTACCTTGCATTACTTTCAGATTTCCACTTTCCTAGTACACGGTTTTACCACGCTAACGCCTGAGTCCACTGCATCCAGATTATATCTTTCAGGTTCATATTGTCATAAAATAACTATGTATATAATTTTTACCTATGAAAAATCGTGGATTTTTTTTTTTTTTTTTTATATGAATACCTTACAAGAGTCCCAAACTGCTCCTAACCGTCTGGAGCCAGTGAGACTATGGCATTCCCAATTGGGGAATGTTGTGAGGCTGAAGGTATTGGGGAGGGGAAGGAGAAGGGGGAGAGGAAGGTGGGGAAAAGGGAAATACCTGGCTATTCAGATCTGGTCACCAAACACGGCTAAAAGCCATTTCAAGCAACGTTTCAATTCTGAATGGTGGTCTTTCACCAGGGCGATACTGAGAGTATCTTCCACTCTGGAACGTGCGCAAATATACTATATATTATTTTAAATGAATTAATTGTGAAACAACACAAATTAATTAAATAAAATTACTTGCGCACGCCGGGATTTGAACCCGCGACCTTCGGATTCGTAGTCGAGAGCTTTACCCCTCGACCATGGAGGCCGCCGGTGGATGTAACTTAACTTGCATAGTTCCACTTTAAAAATGGCCTGCAAAAGCCATATAAAGTATGTATATTACGTATAGGTAGGTACCTACTTAATCGCTTGTCTGGTTTTGAAATGATTCTTTTTTTAATGTGATAATTTCCTCAAGATATCCAATGGTTCCAAATTTTAAAAGTTCACGCTCGTACGTACGGATGTGTGTACTCACAAAGGAAATAATGTTGTATAATGATATTTGAATTCATTTAAACCGACAAAACAATAATTACGACTAACCTTTCCGACAAAATCTCCTCTCCCCGGGTTCGGGAAAGGAGAGTACTTCCTGTAGATGTGTCCGACCCTGGAGCACGGAGCGTCCAGCATTCTGCCATAACACTGCCAGATCTTGAAGCTGAGCTCGTACTGTTCCCCGCCCCAGATCTGCAAACCATCGTCATACCCTCCCAACTCCCAAAAGAACCGAGCTGTTATGGCAAATAGCCCTCCCGCCATGATGGGACTCCTGCAATCACATAAACAATTATATATTTAACTAACTAACTAACCATAACGCCTTTTCTCCGCAGGGGTAGGCAGAGAGGACGGACCGCCAAACGACTCGATCTTGGCATACACTTCTTGCTTCATTCACTTTCATACAACGTCTCATACATTCTCTTCTGTTATTCTGACTTTTAACAGTGGTGTATTATTGGCCGAAAGAATAATGACTCGCCTAAGCATTTTTAAAAAAAAGTTATATTCATCCTAGGAAAGCAGGACAATTCGCAACATTTTTTACAACCCGCTTAGTATTAATTTCATTTCAATTCGCCAGTAAAGATAGTTAATTTCACTGGCCTCATCTCTAAACCAAATCGTAACTAAGAAAGTAGTCACTAATTTCAGCGAATCAGTGAAATCCCTCCGCACAATTGTAGAGCTTGAATTCGATTTGCACACTAACTACGGAGACTTTTATTAGGACTCGAATTCGAGCTGAGTGCATACCGAGGGTTAACAACACACAGGAGGCACTGAAAAGATGCTGTGTGGAGGGTCTTTTTTAAGGAAAGAATTGAGTTAACCTGGATCTTTAAGAGACACAAAAGAGAGGAATCACAAAAGCTGGAATCACAAAATCACAAAAATTTCACAGCCTGACAGCTGTGAGCACGAGAATAAGTCATAAAAATAACCCGTTCTCAACCTTGTAAAAATATTGGTAATGTGTATGGCGTATATTCTGGCTGTGCACCAATGCCAATGTGATCAATGACACTAGTTCTTGGGAGCACTTTTCATTAAAATAGGAAACAGCATTCTCACCTGAACTCTATAATCAAATTATAAAAAATAAAAAAAATACTCTGATATGTGACATGGTTGGCTGCTATTACATTCAACAGTCAAAGAGTTAAATATGTATAAATAAAAATTGTAGAAAGTGAGACAGATTAGCTTCCCTCAATTTTTCACCAATCGATTGCTTGATAAGACATGTTTGCGACAAAACCAACCATCTTTGCAACGAGGATTATTACAAAATATTAAAACCGTTAGATGACCAAACTCTTCCGCAAAATTGGCAAAAATAAGTTTATAGGTTTCTAGGCCGTTTTTCTTACATAATTATTTTTAAGAAACAAATACATCATATTTTTAGTGCACCTGATTTTCGAATAATGTACAATTTTAGTTTTTACATGAAAATACCAATCATCGGATAATAATCATAAGTCATATTTTATTGACTTAGCAAAAATGTTACAGTTTTAGGCATACAATGAAAATACATCATTTTCCATCTGTCGGTAACAATTGTACAAAAAATTGTTGTAAATTCATAATTATTACCATTGACTTATTTACGCAGGTGTCATTTTGAACATTCTGGTTTTACCGCAAAAAAACGTTAAGCGATGCGCCAATAATTGATCAGATGTTGAAATTATATCAATACAGAGGTATAAGTAAGAACACGTGGAGATATATCAACGTTAATTTTACTTATTGATTTTAGACCTCGTTGATTTGAAAACATTAATTAGATTAGGTACTTATAGTTTAGAAAGGGGTTTATGTTAGGTTAAAAGAAACCTACTATGTATATACATACATATATGTTTAACTTCATATATTAAATGTTTACTTTCCTCGAATAAATCCATCATCATTTACATAATACTTAATTGTGAAACTATGATTCATATTACTATAGTTCGACCAAAAACAAAAGACTGTTCCCTAGCATCGTCCGGAATGAAGCGCAATGTGAGAAGCGAGTGCCAATGACACTAGCAATCTACTAATAAATCACGCATTTCTGAGCATGGCGAGAGACGTACATCTGCTCACCTCTTTTGCATGCGATCTAGCTATACTAATTAATAAAATATAGTTACTTGAAAGGTTCCGTGGGGTGTTTGAGATCTTCGGGCAATAGGGGAAGGCGTTTGTAAAAGAGTTCCCAATCGAAGGCTCCTCTAGCTCCCTCATCCTGGGCTCTGTACTCGAATGTATCGTAAGCCACCACATCAATAAACGGACACACACAGGTCTTGTAGTCTTCCGCAATGGGCTCTGAAATATATATACATGTATTCTTTTTTCTATCAGTTTCCAGATCAAATAAGCAAGGATAATACAAATGATATTACATAGTATTTAAATTGCGGAGTGTAAGGTAGGAATGATACGTACTGTAAATGGTTTATCTTATAGTGATTCTTAACCTTTACGTACCTTAAGGTAAAAACTTAACATACAATCTGAATAAGGGTCACTAGGTTTCCCCCTTAAAATCGTGAAGCAACCGAAACTCTTAATATTCCTTTTTCCCTTTCCAGTCACACACAGATTACTACCTTTTTAACCAGACATCGCCCATCTTCGGCCGGCAGTCATTCATAAATAACGCAAAACGGTAAAAGAGATAATATGAAAGCGAGCGTGACTCAAATATATTAATGTAGTCCTTTCCAGTAAATTAATTTTGTCAGAATTTGATAGATATTATTTAATATATTAATAAATTAATAGGAACAGGACGAGAAGGACTAAGGACTGGAGGCAAGTGGCGACGGACCACAGCCAGTGGAAAGCATTTCTCGAGGAGGCCAAATCCCACCCTGTGATGGTAATGATGATTCTGGTTTATAGTACTTTCATTGTTATAAGTCATAATATATTACTCTTTTAGAGATATTTTTCTTATTAAAAAATTTCTAACAAACAATGTCACGTCTTATCTTATATTTAGACAGCGAAATCAATATTTCAAAACTACATAGCTCACATTGAAAATGTTGCAAGTTGAAAATAGTTGCATTGACCTACAAATTCCAGACAGAAGGAGCTGTGCAAATTTTCTGATGTTCTGCTTTATAGTAAGAAAATAAATTAAACTGTTTTTATTATGTTGTGTTCCAAATAGCATTTCAGCATTAATTGGAAAAAATAAAGAATATTCAGCTCGTATTAAATTCGATAACACACAACAAATTGTTACCAAAACAAATACTATCTCACTGGTTCATTATAATAATAACCACAGTTTGGAAAATAATTACACAATTCATATCAAAGCTTATTGAGCGGCAGGAAATCATATTCACGGATGACAATCATCATTGAAACCGCACTCATAATTACTTATATAATTAGACTTTTGCAAAATGTTAACTGTTACCCACCTAATAGCGGAGGAAGCCAGTTGACATTGGCCTCGCAATGGGAATCTAAGAACAGAAGAACTTCCCCGACGGCCAACTTGGCCCCGGCTAAACGGGCCAGAATCAAACCTTGTCTCTCAGGCAAATGGATCACCTGAACCTTAGGCAAATATTCTCGCACATAGTCGTCCAACTTTTCTTTTAAGAAGTCTGAAAAAAAAACATGAAAAGTTATTTTTCACATACATAATTATGTGTTGTAGCAAATAGTCACAATTCATTTTCTTATTCATTCAGGCCTAAGGGAGTCGGTTTCCTACATCATTGTCTTTTATATGATTCATCAAAGTTGGTGGATAAAGTAAAATTTGAGCACAAAACAATTTTATAAATGTTGAGTGATTAGAGATCAATATTAATAACAAAATATATAATGTTCCTTTCGACAGCTGTGGTGCCCTATTTTTTAGGTTCACAATACTCAGACTGGCAGTACAAATATTTATTACATTAAATTAACAAATTCACGACGATTACAATCATATTATAATCCACAACCCCTCAGGTCAGGCAAACGGGTAAAACATTACCGTACGCTGCCAATTTGACAGTAAATTAATGTTTCCAGCTGTTTACTGAGCACTGGTATATGCACACATAGTTTATAACTCACAGTTTAGAAGAAAGTATAGTAATATTTACAATTTATACCTTATTAAAAATTATTTTATGTAGTTACATACCTTTAGTGCTGCAATCATCCACTAATATGATTTCCTTTAACAACTGCGGCGGTGATCTATCCAAGACGCTGTAAACCGTACGCAAAAGTGTGGTCCAATGCTCATTGAAAAACGGCACTATGACGCTAACCTCTGGCAAGTACGAATTGTACTTTTTATTCTTGCAGCCAGGATTGCGGATGTCCGGAATGCTCCGGTGCAGCGATATTTTGTCGCTGGCCAAAGCGTTGAAGCCGTTCTCTTTGTAAAGTTCCTCAGACGCTTCTTTCTCTTCAGACGATAACAAGAATGGCTTCCCTTGCTCACCGGGACCTGAAAATATCGCATTTGAATTTAATTTACAACTTACAAGATGGGAAAACAATTAATATGTCATATATCACAAACTAAATAAATCTATTTAAAGAGCAGCTTTGGTAAGTTTTTTTGTGGATTTAATTAATATGTATAAATTCTCAAGAGCAAAACGCTGTAAATGGCGCATCATGTTGACATTGAAAATATAATAAAAGAAAGTACTGGTTAACCTTTACGCCGAAGGTCCTTCTTAATTTTTGCATAATCGTGCCAGTCAATGATTTCTCCCACTTTGTATTCTGGCTAAAAAAATAGAACAAAATCAAAATTTTGAAAAAACATATTGATACAAAAATAATTCATGTTCTGTGCCTGATTACAGGAAAGTGATAAGATTAGATTAGAATTAATGCTTCGGATGTTGCTTGCACAATCTAGTGTTTTTAATTAACATTGCTCAATTCAATCTATTAGAAATAAAGCAAAGTAAAACTTCACAACTAAATAAGTTCTAAAACATTTTGATACTTGAATACCAATGATGTTCGACTCGATTGGCTGAGATTACCCAAAATAAATTAAATAGAAAAAGTATAGATAGTTTGAACCTATTCAATATTATTTGGCGAGTATTTAGACTATATGGACTACTTATTAGTATTTAGAATATAAGGACACTTACAGGAGGTTGTGGTTCCTTGAATGCCTGGAATTCGGGATTAGGCTGAACTACATTTCTTGTCAAAGGACGCACCAATTTAAATGTAAAAACTGTGATAGAAATGACAAATATTGCCAATAATACGAATTTCACCAAACTAGTAACACGTCTCTTCATTTTCATTGTTTAACTGAAATCAAAACCTTAAATAATTATCGCGTTATACTAGTTAGACAGAAACGGATACCACAACTTATTTTAATCTATTTACATAGCGCGCTTTATATAGCAACCGTGGCACCAAATGTGACAGCAATATTACACTACATTATTTGCAATCATCGGTTCTTTCAAACTGCAGGTTTATCTTTTCCGACAGATAAGAAAACTCATTGGGTATCGTATAATAAACATCGAAGTACATCTTTTACGAACCGGTTTTTATTTTCGGTGTAGCGGTAGTATTAATATAATTTTAACTGTTCAAACTTATAACAGCAGTGAAACATTGAAGCCAGTGTTATTTTTTTACAATAATTACATCTTGAAATCGGTATTGTACACAAAACGAATCAGATGAATAAACAAATAATAATAATGAGAATATTCAATGTCAAAACGTTAAATGGTTAAATCTATGGCAACAACTGTCAGTGCTGTCATTTGAAGCGAAATTTGAAGTTCGATCTTCGCCAACAATCCCCCATACGAAAGAGCATAAATATACCATTCACGAAAAATAAACTTTACATAATATATTCATAGGAACTCCAGTGTAAAATATTATGACTTCTTCAATAAAACCAAATTCACTTTGTGGCATCAACTAAAAAATTTATCCTTTTTTTTTAAAACCATGATAAGACGCTAATTAATGCAGTGGGTTATAATTATAGGAAGAACGCAAAAAGGTTAGGAACTGAAAAGCACTTTATGTAATTACTATAAGGCATTTATTTTTCTAATCGTGGGGTTAGTCTTAAGCTAAAGTTAATCTTAATTAAGAATAAAATATCATTAAAATTAGAGTTAAGTACTTAATTCTACAGTTCTTAAAATTAACTATTCACTTTTCTTAAATCTACGTAAAAGTTTGTATTCTTAAAACTAGATATTCACTGGGCTTAATTATACGAGAAAGTTGATTCTTAAAGTTAGAGATTCACTTGGCTTAATTATACGGGAAATTTGATTCTTAAAGTTAGAGATTCACTTGGTTTATTTATACGGGAAAGTTGATTTTTAAAGTTAGAGATTCACTTGGCTTTATAATACGGGAAAGTCTTAGTTATCCTACGTAAAAGTTTGTATATTCAGGTGTGATATTTCATGAAAGTCTTTGTGTGAATATTCACACTACAGGATGACAGGGTGGAATAATTATAATGAGAGTTCAGAGGCACTTCCCTTTACTGATGGCTGTCCAGGGTCCAGTGGCTGGTCTTCGAAGGTTTGATCTCCAAAAGGCGAAGATAAGTATCTTCCTGGGCGGAAGCGGGGGGTTCGAGTCACGGTGCAGAGCCTGGGCGACTCCTACAGTAGATCTCCAAAGGGCGAAGATCAGTATTTTCCTGGGCGGAAGCGTGGGGTCGACTCGCGGTGCAGAGCCTGGGCGGTTCCTACGGTAGATCTCCGAAGGGTGGAGATCGGACTTCATTCTCGGCGGAAGCGTAAACCTCACTCGCGGTGCAGAGCCTGGGCGGTCTCTGCAATAGATCACCGAAGGGCGGAGATCGTACTTCCTTCTGGGACGGAAGCGTAACACTAACTGTCGTCAGAGGGCCTGGGCAGCCTCTCCGAAGGGTGAGAATAGGTACCTTCCTGGGCGGAAGCCTAAAATCGACTGTCTTCTCGTCAAAGAGGCCCTGTTGCATGTGGCCATCTTTAGAGATTTTTTATGACCCGTATTGTCTGACGGGCCGCTCAATTATTACACGCTTATTTCCTTTTAGGTTTTATTGCTGTCGTTTTATAAAATAATGCCGACTTTCTATCTGCTTTCGAAATGCTAGTTAAGGGTTCTTTTACCATGACTTTAAGCTTTATGATTGTTTCCGGATTGAACAAAATGTACGCGGCTAGCCTTCGTGCAATTTTTTTAGTCTGGAACTTGTTAAGAATTGAAATGCACATGTTTAAAAGTTAAGTATGTCTGTGAATTCGGTCATTATTTATGGGTCATATCAAAGGATATATCAATCACTATTAAAATAAATATCAACATGTAGATATTATGCATTGTATCCTAACGAATATTTATACATGTATATTTATTGTATATTTATAATAGTGGTTTAAATGGAATCAAAAATATTATTTAAAAATAATCTGAATTTTCAACCATTTTTAACAAAATTTTAATTTAACATAAATATGTTCGCGGACCGCAAGGGGTATGGCATAGATATACCGGGTATCTAAAGCTTGACGTGGTTAACTTTGTATTCGGTAGGTCGGTAGCATCGCTACAGCGCCTGATCTTCCAATACTGTTCAAAAAACATGGAATCATTTTGTTTTCTATTGAGCTGGCAACATTTCAACATCCCTACTAGTCTCTCGGGCGCCGAAGTGTGCACTGAACGATCGTCAAAAAATGAATAAAAAAAGTTTATTGTCTCGGAATTTTTTTGCGAATTGCATAATTAATAGTTATTCGTACATAGAGCATTTTTTTCAATGAATAATTTTGGCGTACTTTACACCAATTTTTATTTATTACATATTATAACTTCATGTGGTCAAATATAAACTTAATATTTTTACATTAAAAAAAAATTATACGGGTTATTTCTAATACTTATTAAATACACAACATCTTACTCTAAATATTCTCTAGATGCATTTTTTATTTCACTGGGAAGTAAGCTATACATTAAACGTTTATAAAGTAAACAATATTTTCTTTGGGATTTGTTTCTTTTTTTAGTATAATATCTTCTTTCTGTCTTGTATGGAATGTGTGGAAGTCTAGATTGTAATTTAGTTTGTTTCTAAAGTAAGGCGGTCATAAATTGTTAAAAACTTTATACATAAAAATTAAAATGTCATAGATTTTTTTTATTTAACGTTCATTATATCTAATCTAATTCCTTGAGCATTTTCTGTATTGACTTATATTTATTACACTTTAAAATTAATCTCATTGCTCTATTCTGAATTATTTGGATTTTTTGCTATCTACTTTACTTAAAAAGAGAACACGAGAACAATAGTCTACTTGTGGTGCAACAATAATTGTTTTATAAATTAGTAAACTATTTTTTTTATTTAAATTTTTCCAAATTCTTCCGAGGATTAAAATTAATTGTCATTTTTTTTGCAATAAAATCTGTGTTTCCTTCAAGAGTCATCTTTGAGTCTAATATTATTCCCATCTTACTTACCAAGTTTTCACCAACCATTATTACTTGATGACATTCATTTTACTTTCGGTTACCAATGATCATGTATTATTAATTGTTAATTGTTTTTGTGTTTAATTCGTAGAACTCCATTTTTTTTTTAAATTTAATGTAAATCAAATTTAATAATGTTATTATTAAGTTCTGCAAGTATTTTCAGTTGTTTTTATTGTGACACCTGTTAATTTATTAAAGGTTCTGATGTACACATATTCACCCTTGTGACTTGTAGACTGTTAAGTAGTTTTCACACCATTTTAATGCCATTCCTTTAACTCCAATTGCCTTTAGCTTAATAATTACTTTTCTGATTATGGTTTCGAAGGCTCTTTTGAAATTCAGAAAAACTGCTATAATAAAATTATTTTCATAAATCGCCGCGTTGGACAGCCAACAACCAATCAGGAGGCAGTCAAAGTACCCAGTCAGAGATGGTCCTGTCTCTATTAAATTGTCCCGGTTACTGGATTTTAGAAGTGGTTTAAAGAAATACTTTTGGGTGTTGTTTTTTAATCATGCAAAACAAAACTAAAATATCATAAATCAAATTAATATTTAAAAGTTTTAAGTTGGTAGGCTTGACTTTAATAAAGGACGACTGGATGGTTGAACCTTTCGACGCCATGGCTTTTTTAGTATAGCAAACCAGTCATATGAAAGGCCTATAAGCAGTGGCAGTTCGTGGTCTTTTTAACTGAATCAGAAATGCAAGAGAAGATATTATATTTCATCAAAATGTACTTGTTTTCCTTCGGCGAATCGTCGAATACAGCGGTAGTCACATAATTTAAATAAAGTTGATGGGAGGGGTACTATAATTACAAGCAACTTGAGATAATCCAACGTTTGTGACAACTTAGGAATATAAATCTTACCTATCTAAAAAGGTATTGAATTTTTAATAGGAAAACAAAGGTATACATTATAATCCGTACATTTTACTAGTTGATTTACAAATGCCATTAAAAGCAAACAGTTAGAGAAATGCAGAAAGAAGAAAATAATAACTTAATACTATTATTTATAATAATAACATTTAAATTCCATATCCATATTGTACAAATCTCAGTCGACTGGAAAAGCGACCGAGGGGGCCATCTCGGTGACACTTGTCAAACTTGCGAGGTCACGTGTCTAAACACCCCTTCATTAGCGCTGGGAACAAACTTCAACATGGTTCGGCCTTGGTTATTTAATTTCACTGCCAGGGGGATTGTCGTTTTGATTTTATGAAGTATTTGGAATCATGAGCCCATATGTACTGAATTCATTCAACGCAGCACCTATAGGAATATTGCGTTACTCTTCAACCATAGTATGTGGTCGCGTGGATTTTAAACGTGGAATTTTTACGGTACGCTGTTTATAAACTCTGCTATCATTCGCACGCTGACTGCCGTCTAATGATCATTGGAAGATTTTACGAAATAACGCATTAAAATGGTGTCAAAATAAAGTGATGTGAGAATAATCACAAATATCACATTACATTTCACAGGAAATCGTTATTTTACTTCATTTTAAGCTTATTCAATATAATTCTTAACAATCTTGTCAAACCCAAATGACAACGATGAGAAAGCGTTCATGTCCTAGTAAGTAAATTAATAAACATTTCTTAGAGGGTCAAACTAAATACTCTAACAAAATATTCTGTTTATGTAAAACAAGCCAAACTTTTTTTATCTATATCTGTTTTACTTAAATTGGCAGTTTGTATTAATTTTGGATGTTGGCGCAGCAGCTACATAAAGGATATTGGCAATAAATTCCACACAATTGTAAAAAGGACGAGTTGATCATTAGACGATTTGCTTTTCGAAGAGTAAATACAAATACAATTGTATGCGAGTTGTCTGCATAATGTTGAGATTTATTTATTAGCAAATCACTGAAAAGGATATGCCTCCAAACTCACCCTGCTAAATTTGGCTTCTTCCCCTCAGCTGTAAAAGCACTCTGTTGATTCTATTCCCTGTGAATAAAGCTACGCAACACAGAAATTATTTGAATAAGTCTTACCAAGCTTTGAGGAAGAAACTTTAACGCTTCAAAACGACGAACTAAAAAAATAACAAACATTTGGTTCTGTAGTAACATGTGTAACCTTTAGTGGTGGGCGAAGCGGCTCGGTTTAGTGAGCCGGATCACTAAATCAGCTCTTTGTAGTGTACCGGTTCGGTGATCTGGCTCGTTTGAACGACGGTTCGCATCCCCCCGCACCATGCTCTCACCCTCGCTCCCTTGGCCCTCCTAAAGAAGTCCTTAAGACGCTCTTACACGATATTTTTTCATCCAGTTTTCATGTGTATTGTCTTTACAGAGAGCTGATTTAGTGATCCGGCTCACTAGACCGAGCCGCTTCGCCAACTACTAGCAACCGTAGCTTTACAATTCCATTTCGTTACCACTCCAATTGAAATCCAATTATAGGTCGCGAACCAGGTTTCATAATAAGCGGTCCCTCTGCTAAAAAGGTTGTAGATCACTGTCATCTTACTCTATGTAGGGTTGTACATACTCTTACATTTTTTATTGGCTTTTAAAACTAAATTGACAATGAGTAGTAAGTAATACAAAAGAAGATGTAAAAAGGGAACAAAATTACAAAACCCAATTAGCGCACGACTTCCACAGATTTTATACGACAATTTTACATAGTGCCTGATGGATAGTAGTGTTTCACATTGCTGACAATCTTACACAAGTAGTGCAATAAAAATATTATTCTATCCCTAACGTGATTTAAGGAAATTCCCTCCAGCGGCCGCCCCGCTCGCCGCCGCACTATGCTGCCACCTCTGTCTGTTATTACTTACTTCATAAATTGATTTTTTCTCAGACTTATCTTTGTATGTATCTAGAAATTATTTGTACGGTATATCAGTGAAGCGTCTTCATTATAACCGCCAACAATTCTATGAAAACAAGCCTGCATCAAAATATTATTTGGTAATTGTTCATTATAGCCGTGAACTCGTATTGTCGTAATCGTTACAAAGTTCAACTGTACTAAAGGAAAAATGTGTTTCCATTATAGATATAGGGTAACGGATTGTAACGAAATGTGCCTAAGAATTTGAATTCAATAATATTTTTTGGTAATTGCTCATTATAGCCGTGAACTCGTATTGTCGTAATCGTTACAAAGTTCAACTGTACTAAAGGAAAAATGTGTTTCCATTATAGATATAGGGCAACGGATTGTAACGAAATGTGCCTAAGAATTTGAATTCAATAATATTTTTTGGTAATTGCTCATTATAGCCGTGAACTCGTATTGTCGTAATCGTTACAAAGTTCAACTGTACTAAAGGAAAAATGTGTTTCCATTATAGATATAGGGTAACGGATTGTAACGAAATGTGCCTAAGAATTTGAATTCAATAATATTTTTTGACTATCCGTATTTTTCTTTAGCTAATAAAGGCTCCTTTAGGTGATAAAATGTGTCTCATTCATTTGAATAATCTTAGTTTCATGGTAACGGAAAGGAAAATTATTAGTTCATAATACAAATAATTAATCAATATTTTGCTGAAATATTGCTCTCACTAACTCTCCGGAATGAGGAATCTGTTGGCTATACAAAAGTCTTAACTTCAGCGAAAAAACAATATTACCAAAATTTCAAACATGTACAAACTTTGGCAAAAATGCCCATATACGTTTGGAAATATACCTTGTTAACCTTTACAAATAATAAAATTAAGACCATCTAAAATGTGATAGCTACTGCCAGGCTGCTCATGTCTTGATGGTGACCTTAGACATGTTGATACATAAATCCATTTGTTCAGGGAGTACGAATTGTTATTCTGAATTTTTAAAAAGGGAGGTGCGCAATCGGTACTTACTCACAGGGCGCAAGACATCGTGGAAGCGGCCCTGCTAGCGACGCCACCGATTACAAAGTTAACCATGTCAGGCTGTAAATATCCTACCACCTGTGGCCCGCAAACATATTCCAATTGGATAAATAGCCCTCCGGCTAAAAAGGTTGTACATAACTGCTTTATATCTTTACCTAGATATATGTATATTATATCTTCACTCAATGTATTTTTGTTTAGTTCTAATTTTACCCTGAAGCTTGAGTAAAGCTAAACCAGTGGGTAATAAAATTTAAATAAATTATTGGTAAAAAAAATAAATTATTCTTTTATTTCATATAATAGTTTCTCTTATGCAGTTGTCTTCTGAAATTTGATATTTGACCCTCAAAAATTGCACCCTTAAAAAATAGACAGCTGTCCACTCTGAACCTTTTTTTTGCCACGTTCAAGGTGATTTTCTATCAAATGCGAAGCACGCTTAAGATCATGTAAGTAATAAGCTATATTTTGTTTTCAAACACTTATTTTATTTATTGAATATGTGAAAAAATTAAAACTGATAATATGCCATCTTCTCTCAAGTTTTGACAGAAAAATTGATATTTCGAAGCTCCATAGCACATGACCAAAATTATGTTAAAAGTTGTAAATAATTTTATTGATCCAAAAAACGTGTGCAAATTTTATGACACCAGAACTCACTGCTTCAAGAAATTTTGCTGTCTCAGTATACAGTTTTTTGCTTTATAGTTAAGATAATTCAGCTAATGTTTGATTGTGAAAAGAAACAAGGTTTTCAATTGTTTTAAATTTATTTTTTATTCAAAGTAAATGGAGCACAAATTTGTGCATACACATTTAACATTACATACTGATTAAAAACACCCAGAAGGGACAACCAACTTCAAACACCCTTTTTAAAACACATAATCGACACAATAAATGAGAGGCCACTAACACGAGTAATATTGAGAAGAGAGAAACACAAAATAAATAGAATGGAAAACAGTCCCAACATTATATAAAATCATTTTCGGTCAAAACATTAAAAAAATAATTATTTACTAGAAATTACATGGGAGTAAAAGCGTAAAAAGGTCATTTTAAAAATTCACTCAATTTTAATCGATATCCATTTAGCTTGCATCAAAACTTGCCATTCATCCATTTTTTACTTGCATACTTATTTAAAAGATACATGCTATTTTTTACTATTATTGATTTTGTAAATGTATTAATAAAATTGTTCAAAAAGTATAATATAAATAATTGCAAATAACCATCAAGACACGATGTTGCTCAGTCAGCAATTCAACTGCATTATAAAACTATCATCATTATGGCATTACGTAGATATGACTGATACGCGAATTATCCATAAACTTTCAGTTCCAAGTGTGAATTCAACTGCACACATTCTCTCTATCTACAATTTTGACTGTCTAAATTTGTTTTTGCCGCGTTCCTCGGACTTTTGATAGCTCCCCGGGTGGGGATTGAACCCACAACCCTGCCTACAGGAGCCAGAACTCTTCCCGTTTAAGAGGGTACAACAAAAGACACAAAATGCCAATTGTTAGTGAGAATGCACATGTACATTTTATATGAAATACAGCTAATTTTATAAATGGCATTACAAGCGATTGTTCGACCGTACCGACTCTCCAGGGCATTAATTACTTAATAGAATTATAATTTAAAGGTATCTAATATATTGTAGTAGTTGCTACAAGACACGTAGTTGTTTCTCTAAACACATACATAGTCATTTCCATACTCACTATTGTAGCTCTATGCAAAACTTAAAACTAACTAAAGATATCCATTGCAAAATTCGCATATAATTGTATTTCAAAAGGATTGTAAAAAACACCTTTTTTATTAACAATAAAGTTAGAAACTTCTGAATCTGTACGCCCACTAATGGTTGTGGTATTAAAAATTATTACGAATTTTATGGAAAATCAATCCACTTCTATTTTTTAAATTGTTTTGAAATTAAACATAGAATCGCACTGTATAAATAAATAACAATAAGATTTGCATATTACAATGGAGACCAAAATATGTAACATTAATTAGTTGAAACGTAGCAAAATCTTCCAGTCCCATCTAAGCGTACTGTTTTTAAGCGAATTTCATTACTTTTAATATGGTACCTGTATTTGTTTGCGATGCAGAACAATGACTGTCCAAGTCCTGGCAGAACTTTGCCAAGAACAAATGCAAGTAACTAAAACTAAGCAAAACAAGTGATACGTATAATAAATACATTATGGTTTAGTAAAATAAAAATATATAAATTAATATTTACTTTGTACTAGCTATAAAATCATTTCCTATCAAATAATGCCAACTAACTAAAGAAAAGAGTGGTTTAATGTAACCAAGAAAATAGCTGTAAAAAACCTAGTATGAATTAGGTTTAAAAACACAAATGATATAAAAAGTACATGAGGCACATCACGGCTTTCTGTGCACACTACAACTTTAATACATACATATTATATTATAAAGACACAATAATATTATATCGACCAATGTCTATATTCTCAACAAAATCAAATATATTAAATTTTAACAACTTGTAGTGTTGAGGCACTGAAATATCTAGAAGGCACAATTGCTTTTATAACAAGTTCAGGCACGGGCACAATGAAACTAAACTGTCTTGCGAATTTCACTAACTCTCCTTGAGAGTCGTCTTACCTGACTCGTTGAGGTTGGTCTGCTTCATTTGATTGCTGTTACTATTGTTGTTGGACTGAGACAGGTCACTGTCGTTCAACTTTTTAGTGAAGGAGTTGGACTTTTCATCTACCAACGGCTCAATGGGATACATGGGCTTAGCTTCAATATGAGATACACCTTCATACCTGCAAGGAAACACAATTTATGTATTAATCAATATAATATTCCTACTTGAAAGCCTGTCAACCAACATGTGAATACAGCACAAGAGTCCCGACTGCTCCCAACCGTCTAGAGCCAGTGGGAATATGGCATCCCCCAAGTTAGGTATGTTGTGAAGCTAAGAAAAAGGAAGATTGGAAAGACAAAAGGTGAGAGAAAACAACACTAGAAATACTCACTTGCTGCTCTTATACTTGTCAGGGATGGCTCTCTGAGCCAGCGACGGTGCGGCACTATGGGTGCGCTCCAGATGTCGAACGCACCGCTCCAGTTGGGCCGGTGAGTATCCGCTGCTCTTCCTCAAGCTCTCGGGCCAAGCAGCCGCCTCGCAGGCCAGCTCATGGCCGCCCAGCTCCGAGGGGGGGGTCGTGGCCACGCCACCCTCGCAGTGGCAGCACAGCAGGGCGTGGCGTGCCACCAGCAGCGACGACGCCGCCAGGATGGATGAGGGGAAGTGCAAGTAAGGCTCCGCCTCCAGGAGGGCCATCTCCGATATGTACTGAAGAATATTATAAATGTTTCACTGAGTCATGTCCAGTATCGTCACAAATCTATGTAAATGTCATCGGTGTAGTGTAAGAAGTTATTAAGTGACATTTTTGGTAAAACTGAGTTGAGTCATAAGGACTATGAGGACAAGAAGACAATACACTTTTGGCTATAGAACGGCTGCTTTTAGGGTGAAAAAAGTCAATAATTGCGTACAATCCAATTTTATTATAATAAAAATCATAAGGTTTTTAATGATTTTTTTTTTTTTTTCCAATGACTTCTTGTGATACACTAACGATATTATGTAGTAAATAATAGGGGTCATATAATACCCAAGATTTTGTCTCCAGCAATAATAAACATTAAAAGCCAGTTGCTTTATTAAGTGTCACATTCAACATTATCACAAATTAAATTATCAGCGCAATTAAAAAAAAATCACATTTTGAACGATCCCCGTTAAGTTAACCGTTGATTCTCAGCCTGACAGTAGTTTATCAAATTTTATGTTGAATTGAAAATTAGAAATTCTAAAACAAAATCAGCTAACTGTGAAAATGCCAATATGTAACTATGAATAATCATTGCTTCAAATTATGGACCCGGAGGAGTCTGTGGTTGTGGCTCCATACTGTGCTGAAGAATTATGCTGACGTCAGTAGCCTACTAGTAGGCTACTGCTTCAGCCTTTCCGAAGCATAGAGAAAGGATAATACGCAGCTCAACGCAGAATATATTTATTTTGTGAATAATATCAACTGTTATATTGAAATTATGAAGTACAACATTAACCAAAAGTATGTCTTATATACTAAAGATACAACGTGCCACAATTCTTTCCAAAGTCTAACCCCCTCTTGTGAACTCGATGCTTCGTCAGCGATGTAAGGAAATTCCTACATCCAGATGAATGGCCAGAATCTCTCAATCCAGAAATTTGTATACATCAGCATATTAGAGGACATTGGCTATTCGAGTTTGGTGCAGTGTCATGTAGGGCGCGTGAACTGACACTAGTTTATTGACCTCAGACTTTTAGTTTACTAAACAAGACTCAATTAAATCAAAAAAGGAAATCCTTGATATTGGCATTACTCCAATAACGCCCTCTTAAAATTTCCCGTTATCCCAGTCTGCGGCCACCGGGCAATGAATTAAATTCAAAGAAACTTACCATAGCCAAATAAAGGGTCTTCTGTGACAGGCCATTAGCGATGCAGAAGTGTGAGATGAAAGCCAGGGGGGTTGGAGTTGAGAGGTCAAAGGACAGCACTTTGAGGATGAGATGCTCCATGCGCAAGACCTGCTGCTTGGTGTACGTATCATCCGTGATGTACACAAACTCCCCGAGATCGGGAGGGTAGATCTCCTCGTATTTCCTGTCAAGATTACACTTTGTATGTAAATAAACAGATCCAGGAAGATATATTTTGTGTGGGAGGAAAGATAATTTACTTGAATGTGACGCCTTTAAAAGAATATGGGGAAACAATCACCGCTACTGTATAATAAATTAACCAATTTTTTATTTTCCCTCTTCATTTTGGTTGGCTAACCTAATCATGCCTTTTCATCACAAAGGTGGGCAGAGACTCGCACAACTCTGTCACTTAATCATGACATGTCATTCGCAGCATTCTAGAGATGCCATAGTCCCACTGGCTTCGGGCAGTTGGATAAACTCTATTAGTTTCGTCATGTTCTCCTTGATATGACCCAATTAAAGATTTTTTATTTTTAATAAGATAGACAAACATTTCCCAAGTTACGAATAACCTGACAATATTTGAAAATCTCCTACTACCATCACAGTAAGCAGAATATATTGCTTGTGTCGTGATGGAGGACTTAGCCAGGCGAGGAATTGAACTCAAGACGCCTGGGTGGGACTCAGACGCGATATCAACTCAGTCATCAACCGGTCACTTCACTTGATCATTTGATTCACTTGCAAGCACAGGACATTCCCGACAGATTAGATTTGGTTTCATCAACAAAAAGGGGGCCACTCTTCCCGGTTCCACCACCAATCAATTATTATTTACTATACAACATTATTCCCTTCTGTCCGTCCATATGTAAGAGCGTAAATTACAACTTTCCAGATAAGCGATTAAATAGGGACCTACCTATAAATTTTACAAGATTTTTATTCTATATTTGAAATATAAACCAATATTTCATCAGTTTGTACCTTGGCAAGTTAAGTTACATCCTGTGATTATTCACAGGTAACAAATAGCAAAACATCGCAACTTACGAGGCAATAAACATGGCAGCGGTGCCCACCAGCTGCAGCTTAGCGCGCACCACTGACATGTACGAGAGGAAACGGTCAATATAGGACACGGCCAGGTACAGGGTCTCCGTCTGCAGCCGGTACTCCTCGCCCACCTCCACCAGCCAGTCCACCAAGATGGCACGCATCGAGTGCGAGATGTCCGGCTGCTTGCGCATGTAGCCGGCCTTGGGGCGGTGCTTCCACTGCAAGCAAATGGCGCACACATTGTCAACACATTCAAATAAACAACAAGCATCGTTCCATACAAATGCAAGAGATACTCTTCCGACTGACAATGTTATTTAATTCACTCCTATTTAGCTAAAAATGGGTGGATATTAAGATATCCTAATATAGACGGTATTATATAATTTCTTGTACT
Organism: Halesus radiatus; assembly: GCA_022606495.2. Classification (NCBI taxonomy): domain Eukaryota; kingdom Metazoa; phylum Arthropoda; class Insecta; order Trichoptera; family Limnephilidae; genus Halesus; species Halesus radiatus. The sequence continues at coordinate 20,038 of JAHDVE020002002.1, read as the reverse complement.
TTTTCGGCATTCACTATATAGCAATTTCTAGACATTTTGTTTGGAAGTTTTATTTACTATGTACTTTTGCTATTTTTGATTTATTAAATTTGCTACCGGTTTCGACACAACTGTGTCATTCACTAGCGTTCTTAAAACTAACTTAAATTACTGTACTTCTTTAATATAAGTTAATTTTAAGAACGCTAGTGAATGACAGAGTTGTGTGAAAACCGGTAGCAAATTTAATAAATCAAAAATAGCAAAAGTACATAGTAAATAAAACTTCCAAACAAAGGGTATTATATAAAGTTTTACATCATGCAGATAATGATAGCTTGACTTCATCAGAATGAATAACTAAAAGTAAGTGAATTCATCATTACATAAAAAGCAGTACATACCTATATTATTAGTGGTGACCGGATAAATCAATACACGTATGAATCGGCACACTTTTTAAAAGAGATATAAAGACATTAAAAGGACAAACAAAAAAAACTAACCTGAAAACCTAATTACTCTTTTTTTTTCTACTTTTGATGACTTCGTATCACTTTTAAAAAGTGTGCAGATTCACACGTGTTGATTTATCATGTAACCATTATTAGCACCAAAAGATCAACAAAGTGTTGTATTTTTTTGAAGATTCTGACTAGAAAGACAAATCATTGTGCATAATATTCGGCCTGTTTACAAGTATGTAAAACCCACCAAGTGACTTATTCGGTTTTACTTATAAACAGGTGATTATTTGCTACTTGTGGAAGAGAGGACACAAAAAACTATTGTTCTGCATCCGATTACTTCGACTCCTGGAAGCTGTTTTTCATGCGATTCTGTTTGAAATAATGACAGATTTTAGTAGATTAACAAATAGGTAGGTCGGTTACTATGAGTTAGCGATGAACACATCTTCAACAATATCAACGAGCTTCAATAATCCTCCATTCTGTAATTAACAACCGTTATATGCCTGCCAGAGTCGTCCAGAACTTTCTGTGTTGTAGCGCCGATGCATATCTTCGGGCAGTGAATTTGAGTATTCCATATTTAGCACTGTACCAACAGTATCAGTTTAATTGCTTTTTATAACCCTCTCGGGGGTAAGCCTCTAGACTACGAATCCGGAGGTCACGGGTTCAAATCCCAGCGTGCGCAAGTAAATTTTATTTAATTAATTTGTGCTGTTCCACAATTAATTAGTTTAAAAATAATATATAGTATATTTGCGCACGTTCCAGAGTGAAAGATACTCTCAGTATCGCCCTGGTGAAAGACCATCATTCAGAATTGAAACATTGCTTGAAATGGCTTTCAGCCGTGTTTGGTGACCAGATCTGAATAGCCAGGTATTTCTCTACCTTCCTCTTCCCCTTCTCCTTCCCCTCCTCAGTGCCTTCAGCCTCACAACATTCCCCAATTGGGGATGCCATAGTCTCACTGGCTCCAGAAGGTTTGAGAACAGTTGGGACTCTTGTGCGGTATTCATAAAAAATAAAAAAAATAAAATGAATAAAAATAAATAAAAATAAATAAATAAATATAAATAAATAAATAAAAAAAATAAAAAATAAAAATAAATAAAAAAATTTAAAAGGTAGTACCCTAAGATCAATGTCCTTGTATTTCAGTGTGAACAATTACTGTTTACTTATTTAATCCCAAGAAGTCAATACAACCGGTTGAGAAACGCGGCCAACCGAGACTGACCGATAATCATACAAACACAAGTTTTATGTTTTGGTTAAAATGATCCAATAGACCGTGAATATAAATCTAGTTCAGTTTATGTACTAATTAGTGTGCGAAAATAATGTCCATTTCCGGTGTAAGTTTATGGAAGTTTTTAAAATGGTTCTAGATTATTCAAGGCCAAATCTGATTCATCTACGCCTCCTACAGCCTAACCAACCATAATAAAACTTGATAAGTATGTGTCTTTATATTTACCTCAATATCTCTCATGTACTTGTAAATATCCTCTCTGTACTCGGCAACGTGGAAGAACAACTCCCTGACCGTTTTGGCCGTGGCTTTCTTCTCTTCTTCGGGTTCCTTGGTGTCCGAGCGGGAGATGGACATCGGGCACAAACTAGAGTCCAGTCCCACAGACATTGGCGTATCGGGCTTGATGACATCCCTGATCTTCTCTTGCAACGGATGTCTATAGAATAATTCACTGATGTTTTTCAACGAAAAAGTGATAGATTTAATGAGTTAATCTGATATAGAAGTATTTAGTTAGTGTTAGAATGAAAAGAAAGAATTTCACATACAAAATAGTGATAATCGATACAGTATTTATTATACGCAAGAAAAAAGGTTAAAGCTGTAAAGTGAAGCGGTTAGTACAGATGTGGGAGATAACCTTCCTTGTCTTTTTCTAATACAAGTGACTTGATGATTATTAAAATTGTTTCATTAAATATCATATGGCACTTTCTGTTTTAAAATGTTAGTTTAAAATGTTTTTAGTTTGAACTAATTAAGGAATAGGCTAACTCGAATTTAAGGTGGGAATAATTGTGTTAAAAGTGACCATTTCACAATTTTCTGAGACGAGCATCCCCATGCAACAGCTGTCCAACTTGTTTCATTGTTGGAATTCATTCATCAAAATAGAACATTAGATTAACTTAATTTAAATAGTAAAACTTTAAATTTAGAAGCAAACAACATAGCATACCTCTGAGTATGTAAATTTAAAACAGAAGATGGGACATGCTTTTCTGCCTTTTTAACATGAATCTTTATCGGCTCTTTCGGGATGTTCTTCTGCTCTTCCGATTTATCTTCGTAAACGCTAAATGCTTCGAACTGCGCCACAGGAGGAATGACAGAAGACTGTGACGATGGAAGGACTTTATCACGTTTATTAACGGCCCGCGCCCGATTCTCATTATTCCGAATGTTAACATCGTTAGTTTGCAACTTCTGAAAACAAACACACACATTAATAAAGCCACATTAACAGCGGAAATACAACAAAACTCATCACAAAACTCGAGGTTACCGATTTCAAAATCCGTTGCTGGTTGTTGTTTGGATTTATGCCCCCCAAGGCTCTACGTTGATTTTTGGTTGCTTCAATTGTTTCTTTGCGTAGAATATTGCTGTCGGGGAGGGAATTCTCCTGGTCATCGTGAATTTGAAACGAAGCCATTTCGAAATGTTATGAAAAGACTGATAGGAATAACCGTTGGCTGACTGATATGACCAACCGCTAAAAATCACTAAAGAAGATAAAATGTGGCGGAATTATACAGCATCTTCAATACTACGACAGTTTCATCGTGGAACTTGGTTAGCAAACTGTATTTAGGAAAATAGTGACGCCCAGAACGAGCAGTAACCGAAAATTATTAACAAACAAATCAAAACCGGATGAACATTATTTGTCTACAGCTGGTTACCAAGTCGCTTTCTTCAGTTTGTCTATGGACTTTCGAACGTTTTGTGTTTCAACCAATCACAACAGTTAAAAAGGTCACGTGGTATCTGAATATACCACAAACAATCTGTTTACTCATCCTACCATAATTTTTTAAAAAATATTTTACGAATTTATTAAACGATATTAATTATGAAACTGATAAATAAAAAGACTAATAAAACTAACATAATATTGTATATAAGTGAAGTTTGAATGACAATGTGTACCATTTTTCCCCATAAAATGGACATTTGATACATTCATGACATTCCTTCCACCAACCAAAACAAAAGTTTTGGTTGGCCGAAGGAATGCCTGAAACCTTGGGAACATAAAAGACATTTGTACCATTTGAGGAGGTATCATTTAGTCATTGGGTATCCCATACTTCACCGGGTCCTCATCACGTAATTGAATCTGTAATAGAAAATATTTGGTGGGTGGGAAATCTAAAAGTACATCATCACATGGCATGAAAAAGATAATTTCTAAAAGATGACGTCATTTAACTTCATATAAGAAGGTGAGTTTTCCACAGAATTTAAAATATTAAAATATTTTAATATATTACTTGTGTATGGGGGGAAACAATTCGGTATACAACAAACTGTGTAAATAATTCATTCAATTTGTTTATCCAAATTTGTTATTTTATTAATTTCTGTTTTGTCGTCACATCCTTCCTCTTGGGCATTTTTTTTAACGAGTAGCACATCTGTCAGAGGATTGCTTAAACTATGCCTTAAGTAACTTATTTTAGCTTTCTCAGAAGCGTCACGAAGAGTCACAAAAAATTTCGTAAATTTAATAAGCATGACTAACTAACTAACTAACTAACCATCACGCCGTTTCCCCGCAAGAGTAAGCAAAGAGGACAGACCGCCAAAAAACCCGATCTGGCATACCCTTCTCGCTTCTTTCACATTCATACACCGTCTTCTGCTATTCCGACTTCTGACATGGCCCAACTCATATATTTGATTTTCTCGATCATGCCATATCTTCCTCGGGCGTCCCCGGCTTCTTTTCCATTCACAGTCGCGTCATGTATTCCCTTTACACACCTTTCTTCGTTCATTCGCTGTACATGCACAAACCATCTAAACGTCCTAGACATCAGAATTGCATTATTTACGCCTGAGCATGACATGTGAATAAAAATACGTATTCTTTTTAAAAAATTAATTACCTAGAATAACATACCACAAACCCGTAATTTTAAATGTAACACACATATTTTGCGAAGTTACCTATTAATCCTCTGCCTCTGGTTATGAATAGATAACGGGCGGTCAGCAGGTAGCATTATTTTGTTATAACGGCTATTATTTCAGTTGAGCTCGTATCATAGATATACCACTCTTGATATGACGGTGGGTAGAGCAGTGCGTATAATTCTAGGAATAACGCAAAAAGGTGAGGAACAGAAAAGCAATCTTAGGTAGTTATAAGTAATTTATTTTGATAGTCGTGGGGTTAGTCTTAAAACTAGAGTTAATCTTAATTAGGCATAATAAATTCAATAAAACTAGATAGGCAATTACTTAAATCTACTTGTAAAGTCTTTGTCCTTAAAATTAACTAATTACTTCGTTAAATCTACATAAATGGTTGTATTCTTAAAATTAGAAGTTCACTGGATTATTTGTAGGAAAAAGTTGTTTCTTAAAGTTAGAGATTCACTTGGCTGACGGGGTGGAGGAATTATCATTAGAGTCAGAGGCATTTCCCTTTTTGGTGATGGCTGTCCAGGGTCCAGTAGCTGCTTTGTATGCCGAGTCCTCGCGTTCGCACTAGGTATTCATGTACCTCCGGATCGGGAGTAGGTACAACGCGGCGATAATCAGAGGCCTGGGCGGTCTCCGGGGGTTTGATCTCCGAAGGGCGAAGATCAGTTACTTCCTTCTGGGATGGAAGCGTAAAATTCCCTCGTCGTCAGATGACCTGGGCGGCCTCTCCAAGGAGCGAGAATAGGAACCTTCCTGGGTGGAAGGTTCAAACCTGACTGTCTGTCCTGGGCGGACTACTGCAATCGACTCTCCGTCCTGGGCGGACTCTTGCAACCGACTCGTGCTTCCTGGCCGGAAGACTGCACGCGACTCTCTCCTAGAGCCCTCTGTTCGTTGTCTAGCTGTAGGTATTCTTTTAACACCCGCATTGTTCAGCGGGCCGTTCCGTCGGGCGGCTCAATTCCTTTGAGGTATTTATTGCCGTCCCATAAAATCTCAAAGGAATTGCCGACTTTCAAAATAGCAATTAAGATTATTTTATTTTACGATGTAGTAGTTACAATTTTTCTAACAATAGGTTCGGCTAGCCTTTGTGCTAAATTATTTTATGGCCGGTCTAGTCTGGGAATTTTTATTATTTAAAATGCGCCTTTTAAAACTATTTCGGTGAATTTGGTCATTTATTTTAGGTATGACAAAAGGATATATCACTCTCGCTCACCGCCACTGCTCCTCTTTTTGGTCAAATATCTCTTTATTTGTTTATTTAATTAAACCAATTTCTATGGTCCGGTGTTCAATGCTGTTCTGTCATTTTTCAATTTTGTCTATGCCATGTCATCCAACCACCTGTCAAAATGACACGAATGTTGTAAATACAAGAAAATGCATTTTCAATTTAGTTTCGTGTTTCTTTTACTGTTTTCTTTTTATGGTGTCGGTGTGATATCTGCTATTAGGCAATATTCCAAAGATGATGTTATCAAGCTTAGGTTAGCATTCTGATCGATAATTTATATAAAAAAATGTTTTTGTGCAATTAACAACTTCCTTTAAACTTTCATCTTTTATTGCTACAAAAACAGTCTACACAGTTCTCGTAAACACTAAGGCTATAGGCCCATTTAGTAGGTATTATTTTGCATGTCTCACCTTATTTCCTAAACAGTGGCCCATTCCCTCCAATAATGTTCCCCAAGGTTGTCATTGGGCGTCAAACGATGTTTCCTGGTTCCACAATGTTGCTTCTCAAGTATCTAAGTCTTCATGAATGGAAATCATTACCGGACATTGGTGTAGGTAAATGCGTGTCTCTTCACACAGTCACATTTCCTACAGTTACTAGTGGTACAGCAAATGTCTCCTAAGGCTACCTCATTTTAAATTCTTTTTTTTTTTTTTACCCATTTTTATAGTATTCAGCAAGAAATAAAATGTATAACAAAATTCAATTATTCCAATATTTAAAGAAAAACTGTTGCATAACATACAACTTAATATATCTGCAAAATATCAGAATAACATTAAAATACCAAAATTGAACACTAAGCATACTAAACTAAAAATACCTACTCTATCTAGGAAAAACTTACTTCAACAATCTTCCTTCAAATCTAAGAAAGATAGAACATATTCATAAATTCCAACTTAAATTGTAATATTACTTCAAACTATTGGATTAGTCCATTATTTGTTATTATAATTAGTTTTTTGTTGTTGTCTTTTTCTGTTTTCTACACAAACCTTACGTTTTCTTAATTATTAATATTATTACTATGACCGATAACACTACTGATTCACATTTTTCTCTGCTGTATTATAAATTAAATAATATTTTTTTATATGATTTTATTCCCCCACCAAACATAAGAACCTCGTTTCTTTATGGTGTGCAACAGCTATATTATGTTTGTTTTACTACACCGTGTTAATCACGTATTATTTATTTTATATCTACTTATTTGTAAAAAACAACATATTAAAAAAAATCTTGCAGGGAAGAAGTGCGTGAGATGTTCCAGCATGCCTACGACAGCTACCTGCGATACGCCTATCCGTATGATGAGCTGCGACCGCTGAGTTGCGATGGCATGGACACTTGGGGAAGCTACTCGCTGACTCTCATCGATGCCCTGGACACCCTGGCCATCATGGGGAACTACACGGAGTTCCAGCGTGTTGTGGACATCGTCACTGCCCGGGAAAACTTTGATGCAAACATCAACATATCAGTTTTTGAGACCAATATTAGACTTGTTGGCGGGTTGTTAAGTGCGCACTTGATGTCTCATAGGTATTAGAATATAATTTTTCCTTTTTTTAATTGTTGTCCAATAATGCCATGATTTTTAACTACATTGTAATAAGAATTAAATAAGTAAAAATATTTCATTCCATCTTAGGTTAGGCTAGAGATATTATTTAAAACCCATTGGTTTCAATATTTGTAGGCATTATAATTAATCTATTAATTTCTGTAACCAGGTAAAACAGAACATGATAAAATAATCGGTTAGCTTAGGTTTGTTGTTTGTCCTTTTTTTCACTTTTCTTCAATTTTCTGTTTTGACATGGAATCATAAATTTCATATAAATGTTCTACAAAATTGAGTAATCAATTCGATTGTATTTTCCTATTAAACTGTCAATTAATTTCCAGGGCCGGCATCAAGCTGGAGCCCGGCTGGCCGTGCAATGGTCCTCTGCTACGTCTAGCCGAGGATGTGGCCCAGCGGCTGATCGTGGCCTTCGACACCCCCACCGGCATGCCGTACGGGACCGTTAACCTCAAGCACGGCATCCCGAGGGGTGAGACCAGTGTTACATGCACGGCCGGCATCGGCACGTTCATCGTGGAGTTTGGCGCGCTTAGTAGGCTCACTGGTGATCCGCTTTACGAAGAGGTTTGTATAATTGTACTATTTTTCAAGGTGCGATGGTGCGGGGTTCGGAATGAACGTGCCGAGCACCACTCCAGACCCTGCGCAGAAAAGTTCCATAACGGATTGCGCTGCAAACCAATATCTGACTTAAGCAGATTTTTATTTTCTGCGCACTGAAGCCTAACATCTCGTCCATCATACCTAGCTGACTTGATCTCGTAGCTAGATTTTTATCTCAAATCCCTCGTTTATTATTCTCATTCTTCATTCAATTTAATTACTAAGATTTTTATTATTTATTTTGACCGGTCAGTGGCTGAGTTGGCATCGTGTCAGGCATCAGGAGTTCAATTCCTCGGCTGATTAAGTCCTCCATCACGACACAAGCAATATTTTCCACATAGTGTGAGGGTAGTAGGTGATTTCCAATTATTATTAGGTTTTTCATAACCCGGGAATGTATATCTCTCTTTAAAAAATAAAATAAAATTAGATTTGCCATGTTTAACCTTTCCTTGCCGGTGCTGTCAACTGAGTTGATTCATCTCTAATTATTTCAGTATCTCTGTAAATATACTAAAAACAGAGTTCATATTTCAGGTGTTCCTCCGCAATAGATTTATGTATTGTAGACATGGGCAGATTCATTCACAGTAGTGAATCGATTCAGTCTGATTCACCCGGTCTTGTGAATTTCCTCATTTAATTCATTAAAAAAATCTAATAATAAAAAATAAATGAAAGTGGGGAATTTTTTTACATTGCAAATTGCGCTTGTGTAGGAAATAACATATTTAAAAATAAAATAAACACAAAAATAACATTCTTACTCAACTAGATAGTAAATAATACGAAAAATATGTATACACCTCAACGTAGTAAATAACCGTTTCGTTTTTAAAGATAATATTATGATTCAAACAAAGATGCACCTTAGGACCAGTTTTATAAACGGACTACCAAATTTCTGTTACGTAATGAACCGTTTTCTGTCTGTTTTATATCTTAAATGATTGACATTCGCTTGTCATCACTTTCACTATTCGATAAGGAATCCATTGCACAAATGCAAATTATATATTGTATTTTTAATTAAAATAGTGCACGGTTTCAAATAAGCGATCGTCGGGCAACAACTGACAGCTGCCAAACGACCGGTAATCTGATGAACGTTTATAAAATGGCGAAATCGGACGGTAGAACAAACATTACTTAAAATAAGTATCAAGCGTTACGAACGGATGGTTATAAAACCAGCCTTTACAGAGTACGGATTACTTTGGAAATTCTCGGCTGACTACTGAAACTGACCGCTTGGCCTCGCTGGCATTAAAGACAAATAAAAAATCACTGAGAAATGAATTAGGAACTTGCGACTAGTGTCTTGCAGTGGCTCGACTAACTTGTGCTCTGCGGACCCACTTCGGACAGACGTGACCAGACGCGTAGTGACTACGGACGTCATAACTGAATACGGAATACATTTCTTAATTCCTCTATTTGGGAATACGGACTGCGAAAACAAATATGTGCTGCTCGGAATTACTAACTGGCTGACTAGAGGGGTTTGCCGCTACGGACTAGTGCGGATGATGACGTAGGGGTTTTTATGGATTGCAGTGCGGAATTCTATATGCTAGATGGAGTCCTGCACACTGCACAATATCTACGGTGACTTTATGACGCCCATAGTACATGTGCCGTAATCATGGTGCCGAGTGTTAAATAATCGTAGGGTTGCAAGGCCTCAGCTAAGGAATGAAGAATTAATTCCGTGTTAATTTAAGAATCAAATGTGTATCACGAGATTGAATTTATTCATTTAATTCATTCATTCATTTTTGCCCATATCTAATGTAATGAATAAAATAATTACAATATAAAGTATCTATTGAGTGCAATAGAAAACATGTATATATATATATAGCCCTTGAGGTGATTTTCCCACGAAAACGGCGCTATAGAAGTAATCCAATTATTATTTATATACGTTTGCATGCGTTGCTAACTTACCGAGTGGTTAAAGTTAAAAAAGTCAAAGAAGCTAGACATGTATCGATCTTAGATGCCCTTAATTATTTCTTTATCGTGCTCATTCATCATTTAATTATGTACTTATTTTGCTTTTTTTAGATTTGCCATATTTTAGAGACTCAATTTAAAAGCTAAATATTATATACATATCTATCTTAAATCCTTTTAATACCTTGTTGATCATGTTTGTTTGTATGCTTCAATCCTCCAGGTAGCGATGCACGCCCTGTACGCACTGTACAACCACCGCTCGCCAATCGGCTTGTTAGGAAATCACATTGATGTGTTGACAGGACGTTGGGTCGCGCAGGATGCCGGAATTGGGGCAGGAGTTGATTCCTATTATGAATATCTAGTCAAAGGTATATACAACACAGAATATAATTATGTTACCATTCTCTACCGAGACCTCTCTGCTGAGACACTGGGTTTCTTACTATTGCACACTCTAAATGTCTATGTACACATGTATTTGACAAGTTCTTGACTCTTGTCGTGACTTGAAGTCGGAAAATGAAATTTCATCACCTGTGTTCGCTGGTCAACCTTTTTACCCGCAAGGGCCATTTAGATATTTGTTCTGAGGATTTATTTTATTTTATGGGTAGATGCAAAACAAAACTTGGAGTTTTTTTTTTGTTTTCTTAGGAGGGAGGTGGGGGTGCAAACCTATCTTCATCAGTGGAAGATACTCTCAGTATCTCCCTGGTGAAAGACCACCATTCAGAATTGAAACGTTGCTTGAAATGGCTTTTAGCCGTGTTTGGTGACCAGATCTGAATAGCCAGGTATTTCCCCACCTTCCTCTTTCCCTTCTCCTTCCCCTCCTCAATACCTTCAGCCTCACAACATTCCCCAATTGGGGATGCCATAGTCTCACTGGCTCCAGACGGTTGGGAGCAGATGAGACTCTTGTGCGGTATTCAAGTAAAAAAAAAAGGGTAATGGCCACGAGCGTTGAAGTCTCGTCAGATTAACCTCCAATGTGCCAATGTTCCCACCATGACAACGCAACATTTGTATCCATCATGTGCCGGCATTGCTATGGTAGCAACGTCATGCAATATTATAAATTCATGGGTTTCTATACTTGAAAACATATTTGTAGCATATTTAAATGATTCACAATCGCTTGTCAACAAGGTGACCAATCTGGAGTTTCGTTTTACATTGCTTGAAGTGTGGCACAAGTTATGTAAAAAATATTTTAATTGCTGCCGTCAGTAAGCCTCACACCTTCGAATGATCAGGTTGTTTTGTTGTGAATTTCAATGTTATATTACTGTATGTATTTACAGGATAACCTCATAGGGAACAGTTGGGACTCTTGTGCGGATTCATATAAAAAAAAAATCTCTTGAAGGGCATTTCATTCATCCATTCGAAAATACAGTAGAACAATAGAAAATTCTTCACATTTCTTTGTTAAACTTTTTTTAGTAACATGAGGGAGAAAAAAACCATTTCTCTGAATATAATTAGCTATTCTGCGAAAAACACTAATTATATTAACATACAATTTTGATAAATATGTACATTCATAATACTCTGATAAGATGGTACAATTTACAAAAACATCGTTTTGTGAAACACAAGTGAGTAATTACGCAATTACAGTCAGCAAGCGCGCAGAATGCCTTTTATGCCCAACACATGACGGAAGTTGAAGTTCGCAGGAATCTAGCATTCCATAGGTTAAATACGAAAATGCGTATGGTATCTACCAATCATTATTTTTCCCATTCTGATTTCTAGGAGCGATATTATTCCAAAAACCAGAACTAATGGACATGTTCAATGAGGGCAGAGCCACCGATCATTATTTTTCCCATTCTGATTTCTAGGAGCGATATTATTCCAAAAACCAGAACTAATGGACATGTTCAATGAGGGCAGAGCCACCGATCATTATTTTTCCCATTCTGATTTCTAGGAGCGATATTATTCCAAAAACCAGAACTAATGGACATGTTCAATGAGGGCAGAGCCACCATAGATAAATACCTAAAGAAAGATGACTGGTACGTGTGGGCTTCCATGACCAAAGGGCAAGTCACTCTGCCTGTGTTCCAATCCTTAGAGGCTTACTGGCCCGGGGTGCTGAGTCTAATAGGTGAGCTATTTTTACCATCTTGTTTATCTTATACATATAATTTGTGTTGCATTTTCTGAACAATTTGACCACAAAACAATTTAAAATTATTAATATACTGTGAGACAAAGGAAGCCAACATTACCCTGATAATCTCTGATCACCTCAATCGTCTTTTTGTGTATTGCAAAATAAACAAATTAGTTATTAATATTTCAAAATGTAACAAATTATCATTCACATGTAACAAAAAGAAAATTCATTTTAATTACACTTTAAACGAAACACATATGACAGAAGTAGAATCAATTCGAGACCTTGGGGTGATACTGGATGTGAAACTAAATTTTATTAAACAATCTAACGAGGTTGTCAATAAAGCCAATAAAATGCTGGGATTCATAATTCGTATTACAAAACCTTTTCGCAACATAAAGACTCTATACTCCCTTTACACAGCGTATATCCGCCCTCACTTAGAATACTGCACACCGACATGGACACCTTTATACCAAGACCATATTGAAAGAATCGAAAGCATTCAACGTAAATTCTTTAAGCATATAAATTATAAATTTAACTTACACTTTGCAAATAATACCGATTCCTTAAAATTCAATAACTTTATCACACTTCAAACGCGATGCTTAATATTTGATCAAATCTTGTTATTTAAAATTATTAATAATAGCCTGGACTCGCCAGAGCTCATTAACTTTATAAACTTTCACATACCATCAAGACCAACCCGACAAACTGATTTTTTTTATTTGCCCGCATGCAGGACCAATCTCAGGATAAATTCTCCAATTCCCCGTATTTGTGCGCAATATAATGCACAATTTCACAATATCGACATTCTTCACAATACCCTTTCAAAATATCGAACTGCAGTAATACGTACGACCACAAATTGTGATACACGCCTATAAAATGTATCGAGAGCATCTCCTGTCCCGATCCTATCTTCCTCTCCTCCCTTTCTTCTTATTTTGTTTTTTGTAATAAAACATATTTACTTGACCACTTTTAGCATAAGAAACTTTGTTGGCTTACCTTTTGTAAAACTTCTTTTTATATAAATCTGTATTAAAAGCTGTTTGTTTCTTAAAAATAAATAAATAAATATTGAATCTCCCCACTCAAGTTTAACTATGCTGGCATGTAGTTTGACAAAATCATTCACTATGGTGTCTCATCTTCATGATCACATTCATTTATGGTTTCAATGTTCTAGCTTGAAGGGAAGAGGGCTTAGATACCTTAGGGAGTACTTAGGGAGCCATTCAAATTCTTATCATCTTAACAAAGTTGTCCAAAGAAGCGAAGCTAGCAGTCCACAATGGAGTGCTGACACCAACCCTGATGTATGGCAGTGAGGCATGGAACTGGCAGAGGAAGGATGAAAGTAGACTGAATGCTGTAGAAATGAGATCTCTGAGACGAATGTGTGGTAAAACCATGTATGATCGTGTGAAAAATGTTGAGATTCGTAAAGAATGCAAGGCTGATGTAAGCGTAGTGAGCAAGATTAAGAAAGGGACGCTTAGATGGTTTGGGCATATATAGCGAATGAACGAAGAGAGGAGTGTAAGGAGTATATATGACGCGAATGTGAGTGGAAGAAGAAGCCGGGGAAGCCCGAGGAAGACATGGCACGATCAAGTGATTAAAATACTATATGAGTATTACAAGTATGAGGCGTTGTATGAATGTGAATGAGACAAGAAGTGTATGCCAAGATCGAGTTGTTTGGCGGTCCGTCCTCTCTGCCTACCCCTGCGGCGAAACGGCGTGATGGTTAGTTAGTAAAAGAATAGTTTAGGTTAGGTTTGTTGTTTGTTCTTTTTCTTCACTTTTCTTCAATGCCATGTTGAATTTAGAATAATTCTATAATTTATTTTGCAGGTGACTCAGACACGGCCATGCGCATAGTCCAGAACTACCACAGCGTGTGGCGCCAGTACGGCTTCACGCCGGAGGTGTACAACATCGGGGCGGGGGGCGCATCGGGGGGCCGCGAGAGCTACCCGCTGCGCCCCGAGCTGGCCGAGTCCCTCATGTACCTGTACCGGGACACCCGGGACCCCATCATCCTGCAGATGGGAGAGGATATCCTGAGGAGTTTGCAACATAGTGCCAAAACGCGTTGCGGCTATGCTACTGTAAGTTATTCAAGTAGTAGTATACCGTAGTGCATTCGTTATTAATATCATAAAATTTTTATTTAATTATGAAAAAAATTAAATAAAAAAAATGGTATTCCAAGGAAAAGATATTATAAATCAAGCTCATCTTTTTCTAGGAATATCGTTTTTTTTTACCTTTTTAAATAAGATGAAATTAAATAAAAATTATATGACATTAACTTATGACAAATTGAATAAAGTATCTACACACAGGCAAATCATTTTTAAAAGCGCACGTTTGAATGCACACCGATAGTTTTTAAAATATTTTTTTTATTAATCTTGATTTTTGAACCTGATGTATTTGAATTTTTTTTCTTTTTTCCTTATTTTGGCATTCCATAAAAGGTTTTTGTAGTATGGCATCAGGGCTTCATTTAAATATTTATTTTTATTGATGTCAGCAATTAGAAGGGCAACATTTCTATTTGTTTTTTGGCAATCATCATTGTGATTTTTTTGTTATCCTCTTTGAAATTAAATATTAAATGTGGAGGTTTTGTATCAGTTGGTTTTAGTTTGAACTTGTCCGCTGGTTCTAAATTTATTCCAAAGGCTGAAATAATTCTGTTTACAATTTCATGTGGTGGTTTGTTAGCCGATACAATGTATCCAAACGTAGTATTATATTATCGTCTTTTTCTGATTCATATTAAATTTAGTTTATAAATGAACTGTTAGAATGAAACAAACAATATAGCATATTGTCTTATTTAAAAAACAAGAATGGATATTTTGAAACTCCTTAGCTTGCGATGGAAATGACATTGTGACCTAAACATTATTGTGTTGACCTTGTAATTCCACACAGAAAATTTGTGAAAATTTCATGAAGTCAGAGCTCACTGTTCAAGAGTTTTTACAATTTATTTGTTTAATAACAAACTTAACTACAACGAATCTCTGTTCGAAGTTTTCCAAAGGACCGGAAAAAAAAACTTTTTTCTATTAACATACTTTGAGCGGGGAGCATATTTTTACCCGCGTAGCCGACTGGTGCTTATCGGCGGGACGGGTAAAATTACCCTTTACGCCGACTCCACTTTAAGGGGGCAGACTCAAATAAGGCCCTAAACGTCACTTCGCAGTATGCTAACGTAAGCAATACAACACATAATTTATCTGCAAATTCTTAACAGAAAGTTACGAAAGTGTCTATGGTTTTCAGTGACGTAAATTCTAAAACTGTAATCTTTTACATTATATATGAAATACCTACTGTAATTTTAAGTAAAACGCTCGACAGTGCCTTCGTCGTTATGTTAACTGCACTCATTACAAACATATTTAATTAAAATCTTTCCACAATCTCAGAGTAAATAAGATCAAGAACCAAGAGCGTTTATTAAAAATAATTCAGTAAATCTAGATTTTCTCTGTAATTCCCTCAAAGTTCAGGAATTTTTAAATTCAGAAAACGTGTGAGAATCTTCGGCCCGCGCGATTGTTGATAAAACGATTTATTTCGCCGGAGTAAATCAGTTGTGAGAAGTCCTTCAGAGCGAGCGGACGTCGATTTTAAATTCGATATTTCTGTCTGTTTTATGACAAATAGCTGGGAAGAGAGGTGTTAAACTGCCACCGGAATGTAGGAATTACGTATTTTCGATTTTTTTTTGTTGTAATCACATTTCTTTGCAACGTTCTTTAAGATGGTCCAAAAGTGATTAATTTATTATACGGCACAATATAAAAGACCTGCGCACTGGAAAAAGACTGACGGACGTGGTACAGATCTACAAGATTATATCTTTGCAGGGTGTCAAAAGCAAAACTAATGAATGAATGAATTATTTTTAAAATCTTAACATTTTTTGTGCCCATATAATTTACAATCCTGGCGCCCCTGACTGCATATATAAGTATGCCGATCTGTGCCTATCAAAATCCATAGTTTTAGCGACTATCTTGAATTTCTAGATATTCACACCTATTTGTTTAGAAAACGGCGTAAGTCATGTTAGGGGGGTGCTGATGTCAAATTTAATGTCAACCTGAGTAATTCTGATAGTCATTTTGAATTTTGAGTTCTCTACCGATTTGGTTCAAAATCGGAATTAAAGTGTTTGGAGGTGCACTGAAATCAAATGCGAAGAATGATAACAAAGAATGTTTTTCTTCATTTAGAACAGCTGTATCTCGGACGATATTAGGTCCTTAGAGACCAATTTGGTTTCAAATTGTAGAATCTTTAGCTTACTTTAAAAAATATTAATTAACTTTCACCAAAAAATTACCCCTTCACTGTCAAAATTCGTTAAACACAAAAAAAAATTGCGAAGTATGATAACATAGAATGTTTTTCTTCATTTAGAACAGCTGTATTTCGGACGATATTAGGTCCTTGGAGACCAATTTGTTTTCAAATTGTACCATCTTTAGCCTACTTTAAAAAGTATAGATTAACCTTTACCGAAAAATTACTCATTCACTGTCAAAATTGACCAAAACACTAAAAAATAGCGAAGAATCAAAAAATTTGCATAATTTAGAACCGCTGTATCTCGGACACTATTAAGTCCTTAGAAACGTATTTCATTTCAAATTATAGCATATTTGGTCTACTTTGCTTAGGGGAGGGGCAAGGGGAAGATAGGAGACTTTTGTGAAAATACTCCCTGTAATAGGTATTATTCACCGGCAAAATTTCAGTTTTTCTTATTGCCTTCATTGACTGAACTACTGGTGAATTGTATTCAAGCTTATTGTCTGCATCTGGAGTGGGTTGTAAATCATTGTTATCTACCTATGTTATATTTTTACTGCTGTTTAGTATACAATATTGAAGGCCGTTTCGAAATCCCAAAAATTATCAAAAGACAAATAATTCTTATTCCCGTTTAATAAACGGGATCTAATTCACATCCGCCATCTTGGTTCCTAAGTTAAATGTTATAGTCGGATTCCTTAACCATTAATAAAAACCAAAGCCATTGAAAGAACAGCCATATAAAAAAAGCATCTAATTCATTTCAACCATCTTGAATCCACAAGTGGACAATCGAAAAGCGGATTCCTTGATTCAAAAACCATAAAAATAATTCCCTATATCAAAAACTGTGGTTATAAGTATTTCTGAGCAGGTGGTCCACGTTACCCATTTCTATAATATTTCCGAAGCAAAAATAAAAGATTATGCTGTGAAGAAATAAATACGTAAATAGTAACAAAAAAATATTTTGTGAAAGGGAAGCACTTTGTATGGGTACTGTCAATTATTAATATATTATATACAAATTAAAAAAAAAACATATTCTCATCATTTACCCTAACCTATACCAACAGATCTTCTTGCTTTACTTTGCAGTAAGCGGCAAAAATCCTCCCTTTTCCGACTGCTTAGTTAAGCCTGTCAATCTTCTATTAATTTATTGTTATACAGCGAATAAACGAAAAAAATATAGAGCAAATGTTTTTTGTTTCGTATTGCATCAATACGCTGAACATTTTTTTTAATCCGGCGTGGTCTACATTATCCACATTTCCCCAATCCTGCTGCCGGATCGTGGTGGTCCGTGGTTTTGAGTTTGAGGCCTAAAATTCCTAACGGCGATGAATATGCGGTCTTATACTGGACCCTTAAATGCCAGAAAGGTAAATTTACCCGATTATTTCACCCTACTATTTAATCTAAATGCTTGAAGACGTACCAGACTACACACACATATACAAAAAAATAAGATAAGCCGTCGTTTCTTTTACGTACACACATACTCTTGCGCTGCTCAATGAGAGATTGTGCGTAATAATTAATTTGTGCGGAGTCAATTATTCAGTGAATCATATTCGCTTCTTTCCACATTTATTATTCTTTGATGGGTGAGTAGAATGGCAATTTTATTGTGTTAAATTTCATAGATTGTTTGTTCGTGGTACTGGGAATAGGAGTACCTATTACATTTTTATGACGTATTATAAATTCATTGGACCTTTACTCTTATGAGATAATCCCGAGGATGTTATTACAATAATCATTTCCTGAATGAGAGATAAATTTTGTATCCATTGAACGCCGACATATTCTAACGGTAAGTCAAAAAATCATTTCTTTGAATATAAATTAATATTCTGGGGAAACTACTTATGATATATATATACAATTTTTATAAATATATTGACATACTGTCAATCTTTAGAGCATAGGCGTCATGTGAGAATGCTATCCTTGTTCTACCGCCATTAAGATGCTCCGAGGAACTAACGTCATTGATCCCTTAGACACCGGTGTATAGTCGGGAAACACGCCAAACGCGCGCCCAACATTTGTACGCGGTTGACATTTGTCACAGGAGAACGGATCGTTTCTATGACTCGTTCTTGAGTTCAAAAGCATGGCTGCGGAACGATTTGCCAGCCTCTGTAATTCCTCCCTCCTACAACATGGGTCTCTTCAGGACCCATGTTCACTCCTTCCTCTCCTTAAAATGACCCTCCACATAGCATCCCCTAAGATGACATAGGCCCTTAGGGTAAATATTTTCCTCGGGGTCTACTGTGTGTAGTTAATGTAAAAAAAAAATGGGGGAAAGTTGTTCCTGCCTATTCAGATCTGATCAAACACTGCCAAAGCCGTCAGAAGCAACGTTTCGTTTCGAAATGGTGGCCTTCACCAGGGACCCAAGTCAATATTTTGCGTTAACTAACGCAAGTTAAATCGGCCATAAACAACACATTTTTACAGTTTCCATAAACGCAGGGTCGTCTCTTGCATTTGCGTTACGGATTAGTCTCTTGGCGAACAACTTATTAGCGCCATATGGACTACCAAACTGTCAAAATATGTTGTTTTGTCCGATTTAACTTGCGTTAGCTGACGTAAAAGATATAGACTCAGGACAATACTTCATTCGGTTCCATGATAATTCGACACACGTATGAATTGGCACACTTTTAAAATTGATAAGTTTTAAAAGTGCGAAAAAAAAACTAGCCCGACAACCTAACCTACTTAAGTTACCTAAAGTTTTTTTGTTCGTACTTTTAATAACAATAACCATTTTCTTTCACATCGTTAAAAATTGTGGATCACACTTCTGGGAATTATCTATTCAGTGGCTCAGACACATTTAAATTAATCATTAACTCCGAGTCTCTTATATTATCTTTATTTATCGGTGTTCCTTACCTTGACTTAAACCTTAGTGGCAAAGCGGTAAGCTAGCTCCTCGGCTCTGGGTCCAGAGTTCGTAGTCTCAAACGAAAATTTAATTGGTGTAATATGTTCACAAGTTGAGCTCAACCACTGACGTCAGAATTAATAGACTTTCCTTAAGTACCATTTTGACTGTTGGAGACAAAAATCACGTGGCACTCATTCTGACACCACCCTGGGCCACTGCCCTCCACGTTTAATAATATTTGAGTACATTAATAACCCTATATATACTACAAATAGGCTTGAGCGCACTTACAATACTCCTCTCAATTTTAATAAAGGACTTACAATCAAATATGATATGGACAAAGAACTTTAGATCACATGATTCCTAGCTGTTTAAATATGTTACCCGCTGAAATAATAAAAAGAAATTAAAAAACTGTAATAAAACTAAACGGTTAATAAATATATTGAAAACTCGGCCAACTGAAAGAAACTACCTGTATTAGATAATAAAGAAATATTATTTTATGTACGATTTATTGTTGTTGTTCATGTTTTTATTTTATTTTTTGTATGTTTTTGTAGAAATATTTTT